>JAQIXT010002012.1:0-12615 GCA_034700445.1 Stenotaenia linearis
AATTATAAATCTAACTTATATTTAACATGGAATTTATAAGTTATAAGACATAAATTTTGTTTTCCGCAAACTCTCTAATGTAAAAAGTTCAGTCTATAAGAGCAAACACAAATTTCATTTTCAAGTTGCCTATAAGCTCACAAACCACTCCTATAACCTTTTCCAAGAACACATTTCTGTCATAAAATTTTAACATTATAGGAAAAATTGTCAGGAAATTTGATTGCAAATCTAAATCTGATAGAAACCCTTATAGCTGGAACCTTATGGCTATAACTTGCCAAATAAGGATCTCTAAAGGAATCTGTGCTCTGCAAACTCTCTCGCTTGACCCATAAATCTGCTCAGAATCAAAGCTGCCCTTTGTAGTAAGAAAGCCACAGGCATTCCAGTTTTATTTTCAAAGTATTTCTAATTAGAACTAGAAATAACAATTTTACACTTGAGACCTTGGTTTATAATTATAAAACAGCAAAACAAGGATATTGTCAACAATTTAATATATGTGTAAAGAAAAACTGCTTATTTCTGCAAAAAAACAACTTAAAAAGCTTCTTAATATGCAAAAATTTGCAAATTTTAATTATTTTTTCGACAAACTGCCTATTTCAGCACTTTTTTTTCAAATATTATCTAAAAAACTAATTCTAAAACTAATTTCTGCAGATTTTGTCTATTTTTTAAGCTAAGAATAATCTGGATTAATTTCAAGCACCACTTCTGTTTCCAATAACATTTTTCTGTTCCTTGATCTGAATAGGATAAAATCCCTTTCCGCTTCTTAAATGCATTTAAAATTCAAATTACAAATCAACTACCTCAAGCAGTGGAAAACACGTTCAATTTTATCAGATTTCCAGTACTACAAACCATTATCTCATATTGTTTCTCACAAACGTGCATTCAAATTTTAAGCGAAAACATTTCTGCAAATTCACACCGAGGTATAAATGATATAACAACACACTGAATACGAATTAGTCATTACTTAGAACGTTTAGTAATGCAAATAAAATAACACAAGTTCGCACATTAAGATTCAAGTGAAGAGCGCTAATTACCCGCAATTCAATGTGCCTTTTCAAAACCAGGGTATTCACAGTACGATTTACATAGAAAAAAATTAGATTTACAAAAATTTGCAATAATTAAATTCATTGTAAACATCTAATGTACATTACATTTAAGCTTGTAAAAGAACACTTACCGGAAAGCTTGTTTAAAACCATAAATTAGTTCATTCGTTCTTTACAATAAATTTAATTACAGGTCGAATCTTGTTGTAACGAATACCCTTAGAACAAAATCTCGTTATAACAAAAAAATTTCAAATCCCAGCCATAATAGAAATCCTTTACACCAAATTCTGTTTTACACGGTTTTTTTTTTTTTTTTTTTTTTACACATTTTTGATGTGGCACAGTCCAGAAAGATAAACCAATTCTGTTTTTACACGAATTTTTTTGATTTAACACGGTGCAAAAAGAAGAACCCTATAAATGACAAACATTTGGTTGATTTCCCCTTCGTACACAAAATTCTGTTTTTTACACGGTTTTTTTCTATACGGTGTTCTCTGGAACATATCGACAGTGTAAAAACAGAATTGGACATATAATCAATCTCATTATAACGAAAATTTCTGGTCCCTTGAAATTCATTGTAAGGAGATTCTACCAGCACAGTTTGAATCTCGTTATAACGAATACCATTACAACAAAAACCCCGTTATAAGAAAATTTTTCAAACCCCCATTGTAATAGAAATCCTTTATAATCGATCTCGTTATAACAAAAATTTCATTATAGCAAAGGTTTTTCTGTTTCCTTGGAGTTCGTTGTAACGAGATTCAACCCGTATTGTAAATTTTTGAAAGTCCGATTTTTCTTGCCATTTTCTCAATTCACCCTTTAATTACATATCATTACCATTAAACTCAAAGAATAAACAGGGAAGTACCTTCTTGGGATTTCGAACGCCACTTATTTTTACAGCATTATAGATTTTTCTCCTCCCACGATACCTATCTTGTCTAAATATATACTCATTTTTTTTTCTCTACAACTGTTTATAGCACCCGGTGTTTGCGTAACTCGCCACTAGACTGCAGTGGCGCACCAGATGACCATCTGGTAGTATACTTGCCTTGCCAATGGACAAATTATTATTCTACCAATCAGGAAGCAGAGATCGAGAGACGTGTGACGTCACCCGCCATCGCCTCAAGACAAAAGAGTCAACAATGACGCTCAACAATCCATCCAGCTTGGAATATGGCATAGAGTAACACGTGAGGATCACATTATTTCACAAAATGTATTGCAATGGTACAATATGGAGGGAAAAAAGAAAAAAAAATTATCGTTTGTGACCGTTGTATTGTTGCCTCTCTTATCTATTATCCTCTCCTTGCCTTTGTTGCTTGCTTCTAACCCAGAATAGTAATTCGAGGAAGTGACGTCATGCTAAACGCTAACCATCTAAGGCCACTACCTGTTTACTACAATGTAATTCCTAACAAATACTAATCAGAGTAGACGTTTTCGAAAAGTTCGATTGTTGGCCGAGAGAAACCGATCAGAGTTCCAGAAATCATTGTTGACGCATTGTTGCTGAAGTTCTGCCAGCGAACAATGCAGAAAGATAGAAATAACAGGGTTTTTCTTTTTCTTTCAATCCTTTTGTTACAAAAAAAAGGAAAAAAATCGAAATATAATGGAGTGTTGTTGACAGAATGCGAGGAAAAAGTGTTATTTATAGTGGCAAATTGTTGTCCCATTGTTTTCAAGGCGGAATGCGCCACCTTATTGGCAAACTTTACAAAAAATGAAAGAAAATGTAAGACATTAGGCCTTATGGAAGAGTAAAAAAATTGCCTTCAAAGTGTGAAGATTTAAGACGAGCCTTTAGAATGAAAAATATAAAAACGAGGGGGAAACGTAAGCGGTTGTACATTTTGTCACTAAATGCAGAACTAAGTCGAAATTCAACTAAAAATCATAATAAAACGAGCAAAATCGTAGCAGCTAATGCCAGCTTATGGCTTTTAATAACATTTTAATACATTTACACCCATTTACTTCTGCATTTAGTAGGAGGATCAACTCGTTTACTAAAAATCGAACTAATAAACCTACAAAAAAGGGGGGAAAAGATGTAAATGAAGTTTTAAAAAAAATTGTAAATACGAAAACTGTGATATGCTGAGACAACAACAACAAAAGAGAATTGTTGGATTATTTTTTTATTGTTTGTAAAGTGTCCTCATAATTAGGTATTAAGAAAAGGTGGTTGACAACAATAGAGGAATGGTGTGAGAGAAAAACCAAGTGTGAATATCTCTTCTTATATCTCTTTAATATCCTATTTAAGAAAAATGAGATATAAAAAAATTTACTAAAAAATTACTTACATTTTATCCTCAGGCTTATTTCTTGGTAGGTAGGCCTAAAAATACAAATAATTATAGTGATTAATTAATTAATTAATAAGAAACAAGTAGAGGTAGGTTTTTAACAAGAAAAAATAACAAAGGCTGTTTAATTTAGATGAGGAATAGAAATTTACAAAAAAAAGAAAAAAAATGGCAGTTTCCGAGCTTTTGAATGCAAAGGAAGATGAAATACCAAAGATTTGTGCCTATGGACAAGTGCATGACGGGTAAAAAAAAATTATGACGTAGTTGCGGGGTCATATCAAGGATTACATTCATCAAAGGACTAGTTTTCTCATCAATAAGCCTTTTTTTGATAGACGGTTGTTCAAGTAATGGAGGTTGCTCGAATTCGGTACTAGGTGGCAGCACCAAACTGGTGGCCAGATTTAATTGGTTTTTTTCTTAGCTCTGTCTCTAACTAGGATCAAAAATGGCGCTTTTGGAGTTTTCTTTCTCTTACTTTGTGTTGCAAATTTTTAATGAATTTTCCCCCCCCAAAAAAATCAAAAAAAAATGCAAAAAAAATGTAGTTTTTCTTAAAAACTACTGCCAGGAATGAAGATTTAATTAATCAAATAGTAATAAATAATAATAAAATCATAATAAACGCTTTATAAACCAAAGTAATTGTAGATTTAAATATAAAAAAAAATCGATAATTCCTTCTTTGATAATTTATAAAAATGTACATACATTTAAGAAAATTAGTTACAAATTTTAAGATACTGAAATAAGGGAAGAAATATAAACCAAAACAATTTTTTTTCTCTAGTTAGGCCTCATTTTTTCTTGTATAAGAAGTAGAAAGCTTCACCTTACATGACGTCATAGAACTCTTTAAAAAAAATTTTAAAAATAGTTTCTCTGTAACTAAAAATAATATTTCGATTTGTTTCCCATATTTTCTATTTTTTTTCTAAGAAAAAAAAAAAAAGTGTTTCTAAACGAACCTTATAATGAATTCCTAATTAAAAACAAAGAGGAAATAGTGGTAGAGAAAAAAAACATTTTTTCCAATTTTTAGCAACTACCCAGGCCTGAGCACTATTATGCATGTTGATTGATGATTCCTTGCCCTTCCTATCTCATTCTTTATTTCTTTATTTCCATCTCCATTTTTTAAAAGCAAAAATAAAAAAATCCAAGATGGCAGCTCTGGGATTATTAAAAAAATAATAAAATTGTATAAATATACAAGTGGGTGTTACATTTGATTAGATGTGAAAAAGATGGCGCCAGGTGACAGTTTTTTCTCATTGTTGTTGATAACAATGTGCCTCTCTGTAGCAATATGAGTTTGGAAACAATGTACGAAGAGTTTGGTTTTTTTAAATTTTTTTTTATATATATTTAAAAAAAAAGAAAAATGATTTTTTTGTTTGAGTTGTTGGAATCGATTGTTGTATACATTGTTGCAAGAAAGGTTACATTTTGTTCTTTGCTCAAGATTTTAAAAAAAATGAAAAATACAAAGAGAAGTGGAAAAATGGAAAAATGGAAAAAAAAAAAAAGTTCAGTTGTCAAGAAAATGTTATATTTCTTTGTGAATCGCATTGTTACATGCGAGCGAGTCATTATGGTTTAAGGAGAAAATTAATAAATTAATAAATCAATAATGACTCTTCCATGTTTGCAATGTGATAATTTGACAATCTGTAATTAAAAACACAAACACCAAAGCTGTTTTCATTGTTAATATTTGACGGGGTTTTGAATTTTGTTGTATAAGAGGACTGGCTCGGGCATTACAGTACCATCGCAGTGAGGCAAATGGTAGGAGGGATTAAATTCAACATTTAATATCTGTTGGGTCGAGTTCGTGATAAATTACCTACGATGCAGCAAGTCTCGAAATCTCTTCCCCATCGCTCCGCTTTTTTTTCTTGTTAAAAAGAAAAATGATGTTACTGTAATGACGTGGCCATTTTGAATTTTATTTTTTCAAATTAAAATTTAAATGGCGCCTTTCACATGGTTGTTGCGGCGTTGTCATGTGATGAACGAGAGTTTTATGTCTTGGAGATAAATTGTTTATTTATTATAATTTAAATTTTTTTTTTTGTTTATGTCCAGAGATACATTGTTACATCTTACAAAAAAATTCTATGTGATTAAAATGACGGGTTTTTTGTTGAGATTTTATTTTTTTTGTTTTTTTGTTTTTTTGTTTTGAATTTTAGGGCTTGATTTTAAACCAAACTTTCACCACCAGATGGAGATTTGCCTTAAGCTGCTTCCTCCCACACACGGAAGTTAGTTTCTGTTTGTTTTGCAAATTTGAAATATTTAAAATAAGAAAAAAACGACATATTTATCTTTATATTGGCTTGTTTTTTCCTTTTGGCTCTTAAAAAGAAACAATTTTATATCAATTGTTGTATAATCCTGTACATATTTTGTAAATAATCTAATTTTTTTTCTTCTTCTCAATATTTGTTGATTATATGAAATCAACACTTAGTTTTAAGCCATATCCAGTGACGTCACTGCACCCAGACTGGCAAAAAACAAAAACTAAAGAATAAAAACAAAAGGACTGTCTGTTCAACTTTTTTTCAACCAAATCCCCGTAACTCCCTCGTCTTAATTCTTGTATATTCCTTCCCTTCCCCATTTTTCACTCCATTACATTACTTAAGCTATACAAAGATGGATGCAAAATGGCGCTGATTCACTGCCAGTTCTGGGTAGGAAAACTTTTCTATAGTTTAGAACATGGTGTTGCTTTTCCAATGCCACTAATAATAAAATATTTGACATGAACTCTGGGCTTGTCATTGTCATTAACACAGTGGTTACTAACATGAAAACAGGTTGATAAAATTAAGGTTTTACTTACGGTTGCGAGGTGTTGTTCAAAAATGTCCGCCATCGTTAATTTTGAACGCTTGAACCAGTTGAACAGGCTCGGTCTAAAATTTTCGGGAGATCTGGATTGGTCGTGATAGTATGGCGTGCCGGATGCCAACCTATCATCTCGTAACTGCGGGACTTTCTTGAGATTAATTGTAAACTTAAATAAATCCTACTCAACCACGATTTAGATTTAAATTTAAGAAATTAGGATAAAATATCTTAATGTTTAAAACTTAAATAATATTAACGAACTAAACAATAATTATAATTTGAGCCGGCCATTATCGTACCATACCAACTCATTTACTGTTGCGTTTCATCGCTTTCTCTCGCAATTTTTTCGTTGAATCCAAAAAAATAATTGTAATTTAAATCAGTATTAAATCTGACAGTCATTTCTATGATTTTTTAAAGAAAATTTTGCAAAACTACAACTGTGTAGTAAATTTAACAGTACTCTATGAAGAGAGGAAATTCCTATAAATATCACTAGTGTGGGTAGACTAGTGGTTAGTATACTTACTTCTGGACTTAAGGTCCTGGGTTCAAACCCAGTGGGACTAGCGATTTTTCTTAATGAAAAAAATTAAGTGATGTTCTTGAAATTCGTTATTACTTTCAAGTCTTTCATGAGTTTAGTTTCATCACGATATGTATAGCGATAATTGTGTTAGCGTTTTCTGGAAAATTTGGTACAAATTCTGGTTTTCTTGGTAAAATTGTTAAAAGGAAGTTTAGTAAAAAATAAACCATAAATTCTAATTAAATATTGTATTTTTCACTGTTTTAATACATAAAATTCTTCTAGAAAAATATTACAACAGTTTGTACACTTTCTTTCTAAGGAGTTATAAAACCTATTGCAGTTGTAATGACAGTAGGTTTCTAGGTGTCACCATTCCTTCTTGTTTATCACTGAAAAAATCCAAAGAAAGAACGTTTTTATTTTTTGTTTTTTTTTAAAGAAAATTCGTATTTATTAAATCAAACACAAAATCCCTTACGATTGATTCTTTAAATAATCCAAAGCAGCAGATAATTTTTCTTGGTTCATACGGTTATCTTTTTTCGACAAATAATGCAAAATCTCAGCAAATACAGGGTATGGAATACTAGCAGCACCTCCCGCTGGGTCCTCGGTGACAACCTCGCAAAAAATTCTCATCGCATCGTTCAAGTCCTTAGCGATGGAATCGCATGCTAAGCCCATGAATTTCGTCCAATCAACTTCACGAGTAAACGATCCGGCACTTATCAAATCGCTGAGTCGAGTTGCATCCAGACAAAGCCCGTCCCATCGTCGGGAAAGATTACTTAGCGTCACAGTTTTATAGTCCCCGAGCTAAATATTAAAATAAGAACTGACACAATAAAACAAATGATGTAAACTGATTTGTTTTTTACTTGTCGATGAAGAATTCGAAGTAATCCAATAGTTAATCCTGACTTTCCTTCTGGTAATTCTATTCGTTCTTTAACTGGAGGTTTTTCTCCGTTCGCTAACGCGCGAAAATAGCTGAAAAATTCAAAATAATAAATGATCGTTAAATATTTAGATGTTAATGCTACTTACGCAGCTGACCACACAAGTAAATCTTTCGGTTGTGTACGTATTGCAGCTTTCGTGAACTGCTTCAAGATATCAGGTAATTCTGCAGGTATATTAATTTGCTGCGTACTATACATAGGCCCTTCCGGTGCAGGCATTTTGGCGCCTTTTTTGCCTAGAAATGATGCGACATGATAAGAGTGACATGATATGTGGCATTGTTTTGAGCTATATTTTACATACCAAGTTATAAACTTGCACTGATTATTTCACCTTTAACATCACACAGCAATTTTGTTGTGTTCCAATGGCTGCTTAGCAACGCATGACGTAAAATGTAATAACAAACGATATTGCTCTAGCATAGAATGTGTGGCTTTTGTTTTTTTTTATTTATTATTTTTGAAAACGCTTTTAACTCATGATAAAAAATTAGTTTCTCAACGTAAAGTGTTTTAATAATTATTTTGATTTATTTTCCTGTATTCTGCTACTACCGCGAAGTGATCACGTGATTAAATTCAACCAATAATTTCAAACTGAAAATAACAGAAACTTTGATCTTTGCGTCGTCTGATCTTCGATCTTTTCTACGAATTTTAGTAAGTAAATACGGTTTGATGAATTAACTGTAATCGTAATTAAGTATTAGATGTCAAGGTGACTCGGTTTATCAACATCGATCACTTGCAAGCACATCAAAAATACAAAAATTGACTTTAATTTGACTTGACGTGCAGCAGACGCCAAGTTAGCTTCCAACCGACAAATAATTTTCTTTTTTTCTCTTTTTTCTCTCTAGAACATGGCATTGTCTCAAAAAATGAAAAATGAATTATCTTCGGTATCTATAAACAATCATAATTTCGTCATCAATACAATAATTTTCAACCTAAAATGATAAATTTTTTTTATATTTGTACAGTGGGCGAAAGTTTTCCCAACTGAACAACTGACTCAGGAACAGTCCCTTTTATTTATGAAGAAACTGCTCGCTGTAGCCGTTTCAAACATTACCTACTTACGAGCTCTATTCCCTGAGTACGCCTACGGAGATCGTGCGCTCGGAGGTAAAGTGTTCAATTTTGTCATGGAAAGTAAATTACTATTTAATTCTCTCAGGTATGCAACTGAAAATACTCAAAGATGATAGCTGCCCTAAAGCTTCGATGCTCATTAAATGGTTGAAAGGATGTTTCGATGCACTGGAAAAGCAATATGTAAATCAAAAACTCAATTTATTTTTTATTTTTTAATATTTTAAAATAAAAATATTTACATTTTTCTTTAGCTGCGAAAAATAATTATCGGCGTAAGTAAAAACAGGTTTTAGAAAGAATAAAATGTCAACAGTTAATTATTTTTTCAGATTTTCGAGAAGAATTCCGATCCTCAAGTGAAACACTTAAATTAATTGATTTTATTTGCCTTAAATAATTAATTTTCAATTTTTTCTTCATAGTATGTCATTGAATCGTATAATTTCAATTTTGCGTATGAGGATGGAATTTCTATGACTATGAACAAGTGAAAATAAAAATAGCACCTTTTAAGGATTTAATAAATTTCATTACTTTTCGTTATATACATAATTTCAGGGACAACGATTTTCTGGAAACTTTGAAGGTCAACACTAAAAAATCGACATTAGTTATGTTACGCACTATTTTGATTTTGACCACTACTTTAAAACCATTGCCGAAGGATGTGAAAATGCTTATCAAGTTACAATACTATGACGATGGTTTGTTTTTATATAAAATTATTTTAAAATCTTAACAAAAAAAAAAAATAAATTAAATTTTGAAATTTCTATGATAGTGACTCCGCCAAATTATCAGCCACCTGGATTCGTAGACTGCCCCAACGAAATGTTTGAGTACGAAAATGAATCTGTTAATATTGACGTCGGAGAAGTTCAAACGGTAAAAGAAAAAAAAAATTTAAAAATTACTTTTAACTAATTATTTTTTTTCTAATTTCAGCCATTTAACATGTAATATAAACATTACTGCATTATTAAACAACTCTTTAATTACAATTAATACTTGAATTTAGACTCAAACTGAGAATGAAATCTGATAAAACTCAATTCTTATCTCAACAACCCGAAAACCCAACTCAAACAGAAGTGCAAACGGCACCACTTGAGGAGATAGCAAACGAGTACGAAACTACTAGTCAAGAAGTTAAAGGGATTAGATGTGCCTGCAATAATTCTGAGGTTTAATTTTTTTTTAAAGTCTTTAACCAAAATTAATTCTTTTTAATTTGCAGATCAATGAATTTATGCTTTTGTGCCAAATCTGTAATTATTCCCAACACGCCATTTGCTTTCGCATATTGGAAGAAACAGCTGCGCCCGAGTGTCACGTGTGCCATCTTTGTGTTAAGGTCATAAAATGATTTTTGAAAAATTAAAAACCGAATTAAAATTAAATTAAATTTCAGCTGAACAATCCTGCTCGTCAGCCCACCGATCCGTCTTTGGTGTCATTGAGCAGCCTAGCGACTCAGGCGACCTGTATTTGGCGACGTACACTTGGATTGTGCTTTAAAGTGGTTTATGTAAATAAGAAAACGCTCGTAAATCGGCTCGGAGTGGACCAAAAAGTTGCACAGGGACTCATAGAGCGCTTGAAGGACGAAGGATTCATCAGGAAAAAGCTGTCAAAGTTGATTTCAGTTGTTAGTGTCACTTAAATTAGATTTTAAACTCAAATATTTTCATTTTTGGCAAGGAGCGGACACGGAGTGGACAAAAAACTGATCAATTCTGTTGGAAAACCGAAATATTTCGAGCTAATCGACGTGAAAAAAACAGATGACAAAAAATTGGCCGATAAGGAAAACGAGATTGATATCGAAAGCCTTAATGATTTCTGGGAACCAAAAGATGAGGTGCTCGCAATTTCTCCTCCCTTCTCGTTAGTTTCAAAATCTGTCACCGAGTGTCGATCGAACTCAACGCTTGGAAATTTTTTTCAATTTCAGGTCGACACGCTTTCGGAGAAGGCCAAGACTCTGAGCGTTAAGGAGAGAAAAACGAGCATTTCCAATGAAATTGTAAGAAATTGTATCGAAGAGTAAATTTTAGATTTTAATTTTTTTTTTTTTTTAATTAAAGGGGACGCTTGTCGAAGGCGTGAAAGGGAAAAAACGACGCGTGTTTGATAGAAACAATGTAAGAATGCGTTAGATTTATAATGACACATTTTTAAAATACAAATAAAAATAAAAACAGGGGCAAGAATTTGCGATAGCCTCGAGCCAAGACACTACTTTTTATGGAGGAGGGAATGCTACACCCGCTAAGAAGTGGAAAACAAGTAGGGCATCCCCAACTCTGTCAGTGTAAAATGCTCCATTCAAAAACGTGTTTACATTTGTAATTTTCTAATTTTTTTTTCAACTGTTACATTTTGTTACATTGTTACATTCTTAAACTTCATGTTATTTCATTATTTTTATATTATTATTATGTCATTTCTTTTACTCCTTTGTGTTTCATTGCAATAAATTTTTTTTTAAATAAATAAAAAAAACACGTTTTTTTTTCCTTTATAAAAGGTTTCAATTACCCTTGGGAATAGTTCATCGTTTCACCCAACCGAAAAAATCCATTAAAAAAATTCAAAATTGTCTAAAAGTAATTAAAAATAATGGCAGTAAAATGAGAAATCGCAATTTTCTACGTCCAAATTAAAACTAAGTAGTTTTTACGTTTTTTTCCCCCTTTTCAACTAAATTTAGAACGTAATTAGAATTGATGTTTTAGTGCAATCATGATAATTTACATAATTTTAATTAGAAACTTCAAAAATACCTGTCGAACACGTGTAATGCGAACCGCGCATCAAAACAGGTGCAAAGGATTTGTTTACATTAATCCGAACGAACATTACACCTTCAAAACAATTTGTAATAAAAAATTCTAAACTTACCTACTCTTTTTACTTTATCTGCGATATAAATCACGCAAGTTCGAACACTTCACTTTCATTTCCTGGTTTCAATTGCCTCGGGCAAAGGAGGGGCTGTACTTAAGGGACCGTGAACTTGGCGCCAAATTGGATCGCACGAAGTGCATGAAGCACACCCGCCTCTCCAGCAGTTTGTGATCGGTCGCCTCGCTCTATTCATGTCAGTGTCAGTCAATCCCCAAATGACGTCAGCAATCGCTCAAACTGGTGGGGAACTTTCAACAGGGCTCTGAGCTTATTGGCGGCCCCTAGCGTTGCACTCCAGGGTGACTGACCTCAACACATCACAAGACAACGCTCACACACACACACGCTCACAACAAGACCAATCTCCTGAACGTCTCACAGTTGGACCTACTGGGACTCAAAAAGTAAGTTTCCATTAAAAAGATTGAAACTTTGCATTTCACAGATGTCGTTGACAATTATTATGGTTTTTAGCCACGTGTACAAAGGGTTAAAAGTTGACAAAGACCCTGACCTTGGCCTGAAACTCAACTCCAGTTTTGCATACAATTAAATGCAGATTTTTGAGGTTTTGAATTCGAAACACGTGTGATACAGAAAGAACAATAGGGTTCATCCATTCAATTATTACTATAGCAATGCAGTTTGAGTTTGCTCTTATCGTGAGATTAAATATTAAAAAAATAAATTTGAAATTTGAAAAGGAGAATAAACCGTGCGTAATTAAAACTAATTGTATGGCTTTGTAAGCTTGATTTTGACCTCTTTTGCATTATGTGAATGTGACCCCTTTAAGAGTTTATTATGTCTGGGGCAAGGGAATG
>JAQIXT010002013.1:0-12606 GCA_034700445.1 Stenotaenia linearis
AAAAATATCTCAGTGTCGTAAAATATCGCATTATATCGCAAATGTCGCAGTAATTTGCGATATATTGCAATAACGATATGCCGCATCGTATTTATAAAAAAAATAATATCGAGCATCCCTAGCATTAAGCCATAAACTATAATATTTTAGTATAACAATTGTTAAATATTTGCAAAATTGATAATATTTCTGTGTAAATTACTGAAATTGGTATTTTTGTGTAAATATTTTCCAAAATCACATTTAATACAGATCGAATATAGACTTTTTCGCTCCTTCTATGTATGGTAGCAAATGGTGACAGGTGTGACAGAGTAGTGGAGCTAATGGATCTTCCGCCTCCTCATTTTCCCCCTCTGTTCGCTTCTATTTCGTGAGGCGTTTCAGCCACTACATGGGGTCCCCTTACGCCTTCCATTTGGCCATGCGACCAAGGGCTAATTGAGCGCACACATACACGTGCACTCGTACCGGTGATAGGAGCCGGCATATGTCGCTACAACTGACAAAGATGACACCAAGTTTGGCCAGAATTGACGCTTCGGATTTCCACTATCACGTTCTACTATTCGAGTCTCGTCTTTCAATATGCGCGATTCATTTTACACTGACATAAACAGGAAAGCAAATGAAGCGTCGGTTTGAGAGTCAGAGATAAAGGGTACCACAAATTTTAACTTTTTATGACTTTTGGGATGTGAAATTTACTGTTAAAATAAATTTTATAAAATTTATTTTAATTATAAATAAATAATAAATTAACATAACTAATTTAAATAAAATTTAAAAATATTTGTAAATAATTATTTTATGTATGATTTATAGATTAGAGTTGTATAAATGTTAATTTTTATTTATACATTTATTGTATTTGAATTTCTAAATAAATAACAGTTAGACTTTCCTGCCTGACTTCCTCTTCCCCATCCGATTTGGAGCGGCTTCTCCAGCAAGCCCCAATATAATTGCACTGTTAGAATACAATGAATTTATTTTAATCAAAGTAAACTACAACATTTTGCTGCTTTTATTTCGCTTTGAATTTCGAGCGAATTTTTATATCCATTTCATCACGGCCACATGTAGTTTTATGCTAATGAGCTTGTTCACAACATCACAGCTGCCATACGAAACTTCCCCTTCCAAACTCATGGCGAGTCGCTGCAGGCATTCGTTTGTCACGTGACATGTCCGTTTGAAGAAGACGTTTTTCACGCAGAGCGCAATGAGCCTATTAGCCTTGCCGAGCGTTCATTAATTGGCCCTCTTCTCTAGCGCCTCGCCGCCTTCGGGTGTGCGCTATGCCGTCGATCGAAGCATTTGTTCTTGGCGGCGAGCAAATTGAGCACACGATAGCTTCCAAGTCGGCAAGGCACCCACTTTGATGTGAGACGAACGCCCGCCAGTCTTGACTTTAATCACTTCAGAAAAGGAAGAGAGTCGACCCTCTCACTCTCTCTGTATTTCAACTCTGTCTTTGGACGAGAAAAATATTGATTCTCAAAGTCTTTGGCTTAATAAAGATACGTTAGGGATGCAAAAACAGTTTAAAACGTTAAAAATGTCATTTTATCAATTGGTTTGTCAATGTTTTTGCTGATTTTAATGTTTAGTAAACATTAAAACAACATTCAAGTGTTGTGAGTGGGGATTTTTGGATATATTTTAGAAACAATTTCATTTTTTGGAAATTCACGGTGAAAATTTATTCCACTTATTCCATTTTTTTTCCTGCACATTTAAAATTCAGATCAGATTTCACTTGTGAAGATGTGTTGTGCAGTGAAGTAGACTTCTCAATTTCACTTCACTTAACATATAAATACATCTTACCAATGTTTAACTTGTATTACGACTGATTCGCAAAGGAATTGAAATTAGTGGTCAGTAGTGATGAGATTAAGTTTGGAGGTAAAGAATTTGTTTTATGCTATTTTGCATAAGTAGATTTAAAGTATTTTTCATTATTTTATGGATAGGAATGGATTTAACAAATTATTATACATTCCAGTTCACTTGTGAATTAAGTTTATGTGCTAAAAATAATTACACAACTTTTACAAAAAGAAAAAAAAATTAATTTCTTGACCAACTTTAGTACAAAATACAAAATTTTGGTAAAAAATATTTGCAAAATTTCAAAATAAGAACAAAACTACAAATTTTCTGCATAAATTTCAGAAATTTTAAGGTTTTGTCCTGAAACTAAAGTGTGTAATCCTACACTGATTTAAAACACTCTAAATTTGGTTTTAAATCAATAAACTGTTTATTATTGTTATATAGCATTAAAACTTACATTTCTACATGTCTAGGTCTCACAGAAGGATTTAAAATGCCATGGAATCAAGTGCTCAAAAGTAAACAAACTAATGTAATGTTTTGTTTATTAAAAACACCACAAAAGTTGCTAAATATGTATTAAATTGACGTAAGCTATCTTTAATGCGAGATTTCTCACCACTACATACCTGAAAGCAAGCAATGAATGAAATAACGATCAACAAGTTAAAAAAATAACATTTTCTATTCAATTTACAGCAAAACCAGACTTAAAGTTTTTATGCCTCAACTCCCACATTATTACCACTTCATTTATACACCTACAGCAGTTTATACTTCTTCCATCTCCACGTTCCTCATAATTCCTGAGGCAGGAACGATTGGATCATGATATTTACTGACGTACAGGATGTGCGCAAATCACGCGCGTTCGCTCTTCTTGTCGCCGCTCTGCTCTTCCATCCAACATCAAGAGCGGCGAAGAGAAAAAAATGGGTTGGCGAATTTTCGACAATTTTGACGCCTGATTACCAATTTGGTGATGTAATCAGAGTCTGATGGAAAGCCAGGCTGGCTGATGAGAGAGGAAATTGCAGTGGAACATTGCAATCACGCCCTAGGGCGAGACCTGGCCACACGAGTGCAGCGCCCCCTTTCTCTGAAAATACTTGTGACTTTGTACTTGCATGGGTTTCTAGAAAGTAAGGGAAAAGTGATCGAACGTGCAAAAATAGTAAAATAATTTTTTTTTAAAATATATATTTAAGTTGTGGAATTTTTTCAATTACTCAGATTGAACCTTCCAGATCACCGTAGTTCGATGTTTATTTATATTTACAGAGATTTCTGCAGTTATTAGTTAGGATTTAATTTTAATTACTCAATCATGTGATCATTGCTTTGTGTTATCAAAATAGAGAACCATAATGGCCGATTAAGACAGAAGTTCTACTGTGGGTGCAACATTTTGAAAGCCAATTTTTATACTCGGTGTCTATTATAATTTTTTTTGAAATTTCATTACTCCTGTCATAGGAGCTGATGATTTTTTGGCAGATTGATTGGTTTTTGCGATGTGAAGTGGCTCTTTTGAATTTAATCGGGTAGAGAAGTAAATTTAATGACGTCACTGTTATATTAGGATTCTAATTTTAAATGTTGAATAAAATTTAAAAGTTTTACAAGCGATTTTGCTTGGTCAAAAGCACCATTTTGTTTTGACATTTATCTTAATTTCCTTCCAAGTTTCCCGCAATTATTTTGCCACAGTAAAGCTTGGAATTTCAGTTTGCAATTTTAAATACAGTGCCAAATCTATTCGGATTTTAGATTGAATCACCTTTTATAACCATTTATTATTAAAAATTATAAATTACCGAATTTTAAAAATCAAAATCAAACATCAAAATAAATATTTTGGACATCTGGCAGTCAGAAAAACAATTTATCGTAAAAGTGAGGTGTTTTTTTGGCCAGTTAAAGTCAAAAGATAAAAACTTACGCGTAAAAACAAATGAACTTATAAAGAAAATACTAAATGCAAACGTTCATTTTACCTTAAATTCGAAATTACTGGTACAAGCACAATTTATTTCTCCTTAAATTTTTATTATCCACTATCCACCACCTTTAATCCACCACTCAAACGCCATACCCTGAACTTATTACCCCTAACCCATTTCAAGTGTATTTTCTTGATGAAATTTACCATTATGAAATTTGTCAAATATGATAAGCAACTGAGCAGAACACAATAAACGAACACAATTCCCAAAGAAAAACTAATAATCAATGTCAATTACGGTATTTCACATCACATTCGGACGTCTTAGCCTCAGCTCGCCCTTAAAACTCGCGCGCAACACGAACTAATTATTCAAAAAAAATATTTTCATGCCGCACAATCACTGATTACGTTTGTCCATTTATTTCTTATTAGATTGGTGGTATGGGAAAAAGCACTAGAAATAACGAATTACCTCAATCACCGAGAATTACGCAGGAAATTTTATACGCAATTAGGCTCCCGATAAACTCGTTTGCTTCTTTCGCAATCGCCGACCGATTGACGAACGAGAGAAAAAACCGTGAAAACTCAATCAAGCGAGCCCGTTACGGAGATACAGTGCGAACAAATTTATTTAGAGACAGGCGAGAAAGGTCCATCAGAATCACACATCCGTTAGCGAACGCAAAACGCTGTATGGTCAAATGGAAATAAAAAAATATAAAATAATAAATAATTCTTACTTTCCATTAATATTTTTGAATAAAATATAAAATTGAGGGTTATTTTGGATTAGAGATTCGAAATGTAGGCTTGGTAAAGGCATTTAAATCTATTCCGAAGTAGTGTTAAGTTGAAAATTGAAGTAAAACGATCGATTTTTGATATTATATGATGTTATTCGACAACTATACACGATTTTTGAATAAAATTCAGTAATTTCTATCTATCTTTCTCTTTCTAGCGAAATAGGAATCGAATACGAGATTTAACCCACATCTATGGACTGAAAAACATTAATAAATTAGTGTATCTTATAAAATAAACTCAATTTACCTCAATAAACTTCACTATAAACTATATTTATTACCATTTGTTCGTTTTATTTCATCAAATCCGCACACAAAACACAGATTTCCCTCGAAAAATTAGTGTTAACTAATCTTATGTCGAACGATGTCATCAACCATTGTTGTTATCCTCGTTATTTGCTATCCTCCCATTGTTTTTCGCACGAGTTTCATAGACACGCGCTGAAAAATAATCGAACGAAAAACCGAGGTAACGTGCTGAAGTGAAAACTTAAAACTGATCAGAGTTCTTTTTGGAGAGCGGACGCGACTGAAGCACAATTCTCTCCCCTCCTTTTACAAAGGAATCTTTACCACCATCTAAGGTTCGTGTAGAACCTCTCATAGTTAACAAGTGATAATAAGATGTGCTCGAAAGATAATGGGTAAGTTTTTTTTCAAAAAAAAATTTGGAAATTTTTAAATATTTTAAATTTCAGTAACGAATGTTGCTCAAAGAAACGAGGATGTGTGAGCAATATGCCAACTAAATGGCAATTGTCAGTAAAAGTTCCAGACTATAAACCTTGTCAACTGTGTGTACAAGTTAAGGATTCCGCTGTAGAAGTGAAGGGAGAGAAGAGCGTCGAATGCACGGACGCATCAGACAATAGTAGCCGAACCATTTCGGAGGCTTTCAGTGAAAAATATTGTATGCCATCCGACGTTGATCCAAAAACCGTGAATTGGGAGTTCACTAAGGACTGTAAACTTCTGGTAACGGCTTGTAAGAAGCCCATCCAGCCATGCGGAAATTCTTGCTCGAACTCGTGCAAGTAGATATTTGGATCGCTCAGCAATTGTATTTTGGATGAAAGGAACTCGATAAATTTGAATAAAGATGACCCTAATTCACAGAATATTTTGTGTCGTATTTTATGCTTCTTCGTGCGCGGCAGCGTGTTGGAAAAAAAAGAGAAATTAAGAGGAAGGAGGGTTTATTTCACTAGAAATTTAGCGTCGTACAACGCAAGGAGTACAAAATTAAAAACCATATTTAGATTGCGTCTGTTTTCTGGTCAGTTTGTTTTGAGCCCACTGATTTTTCAGCTCCAGTTCACGTTCCTTTGCTTGAAAAGCCAAGTAAGTGATTTGGTGTTTCCTCTTGTGTTCACCCGAAGGTGCTGGGCCTTTGGGTTGGCTCATTTGATCATCTTCTGTCAGACGTTTTATTTGGTTTATTTTGGGTATCTCTTGTTCCACGGAAACGTCGATGAAATTAATTTCTTCTTTCCCTCTGTTCTTTCTTCCCTGAATCTTTTCTAGCATTTCCTGATTCATTTGAAAAGGTTTTTCTTCTCTGTAGCGGAAAGTTGGAGCTGCGTCTTCGATGTCGGCGTCGGGATCCGGCAGGATGGGAGGTCTTCCGGCAGCTTCTTCCTCTTCTTCCATCTGAATCTGAATGGCTTCCTGTTCGAGAGCCGCGAGTTGTTCTTGATCTATACTCGATTCGGTTTGCATGTTCGAATTGTCTGTCAAGTAATATTGACACGAGGGGTGTTTGGAATATTGTGGCGATGCGGTCGGTTTAGGAATCGAGCGAGCTTCGTCCGTCACGAAATAACGCAGTGGTCCGGTGTTTTGGTCTGAGTCGTCGTCGTCGTCATCGCTGTTTTTAGCGATTGAAACGTCTTTTTGTTTCGTAGGTTTTCGCGAAATGGAATGAGGAATAAGCGATTTTTGATTTGCAGTATTTTTGGGCGCGGGTAATGCAGCAAACAAACCAGTTCTACCGGGGATTAACGTTTTTTGTTTTTTCTTTACGGGTTCATCTTCATCCGATTCAAAATCTGATGGGGATGGAATTGCGATTTTTACGCTTTTCCCATCCTTTTCCTTAATAAGCGTAGCAATACAGTCCAAATTTTTTGATAGTGGCATGTTAGTATTTTTTGTAGTCCGCACGCTGCTTTCTCCGTCGCTTTCGCTATCGCTGTTATCGTAGGCGACCAAAGACATGTCGATGGTAAAATTAAAGACCTCAATCAATTTTTTGAACCGAAATCTTAAATCAGGTCTTTATCCTCTAGTGGTTATCTGTCGTCTGAATGATATCAGGCATAAACAGTCGGCTGTAATCCGTATCTTATATCGAACCTTTACGCCCCTCTTACTTGACCTTGGTCACGTGATTCAAAAAGCGTTTGAATACTGTAATTGAATAGAAATTGGTTTTTGTGCCTAATTTGCGATAATCATCGATAATTCTGAGGTCTACTAATTGCATTATAAGTAACAAATTTAAAAAAGCTGAATAAATGGCTAAAAAACTGAATTTATTTTTTGTTTTTATATATTTCTGTGAACTTCAGTTCTTGGACTTTTATATGTCATTAAATCTCATTCACACAAACCACTACTTCAACATGAAATAACTTTAATTTCATCATTTAAGTCATAGATTTTCTTTGAGACAATTCATTCTCGCTATTATTCTCCGTTAAAAATGGCAATGATTGAAAATTTGGATTAGTAATCTCTAAAGTAGACGCACTGCTCGACTCGGAAAGTCTTTCTGACACCTCAGGTATCGACTGGATTCCTGAAATTAATTCTTGCTTTTCAACTCGCGGTGGCGGTGACGATTCTTTAATAAAATTCAAAAACACGTCTTCCAAAGTCGTCTGACTTATGGAATAGTCTTCCAGATTGAATTCCTGCTTAATTTTCTCCATCGTTGAAAATATCGACGCCAAAGACAACTTTGGGTTTTCAATCACGTAATAAACCATTCCTTGATGGATTTCCTTTAGTTCGCTTCCTGAAACGTATTAAAAATCAAAATCTGGTCTGAAAAATGTGAAATTAAGATTTTTTTTCTCTTTTGCCTGTGAATCTGTTGTGGATGAAATCGCACAATCGAGCTACTGTGTTCAAAAGTTGCATGTTCGTAAGTCCGCTCAGACGATCGGATGGTTGCTGGACTTTGGCAATGAGAGTGTAAGAGCAACCGAACTTGCTCTTCAAATGCTGCGGACTGCCCAGACATCTGAACCGACCTTTCTTTAGGATGGCCAAGCGTGTGCATAAGGCTTCGCATTCTTCCATGCTTAAAATAAGAAAAATTTCATTATGACTTCAATTACTTAAGGTATATACTAGTCAAGTTTGCGTGGAATTGTGAGCTGCAATAAAACATGTCGATGCTTCACTGCAATGTCGAAATTTATTTTTATTTTTGACATAATTTTTGTCATTTTAATATCATAACAAGAATTTTTCAGGCCTGGAGCAGAAAACGTGAGTTTTTGAACACACATTATTGTTTTAAGGATCGCGAAAAAAGTTTGATAAGTGAAACAAATGCAAATAAAAAATTTAAAACATTCCGAGATTAAACTGAGTTTAGAATAGATCGGACATGAGTAAAGTCAGACTAAAATAATTCTAAAACAATTGAAGCAAAAAAAAAAAAAGAAGTAAAGCATATCTAAAATAACTAAAACAGAAAAAAAATAATAGAAAATGAACACAAACCTAAAATTACCAAAGTACAGAAAGTCTTAATTAGGTTTAAAATGATCAATGTAAATCTAAAACGACGGTTCAAGTTCAAACAATACAGAGACAATGTCGAAAATAGTAATCAAATCAACAAAAACTATAAAGGAGTTGGGCTTTTCTGCTTAACGTCACACTTTCCTCATCTTATTCAGCCTCCCGTCTTGTTCACCTTCACCTCGCTCAATACCGAACAGTAGCAGTATCTAAAACCTCTAGAATTAAACCACGTCTTTATTCTAACATAAAAAAATAACTTAACACTACATTTTTCACATCTATCAATGCTTTTCTCTTCTAAATAATTTTTTCATCTCAAAACACTTTTAAAACTTAAAAACGCCTATTCGAATTCTTTACTTATTTAAATTCATTACCTATGAGTAGTGAGAGTAATCGAACATCCAGTTTCACGCAACCTCGACAATCCATCCCACAACATCCTCCTGGAAACCGGATCCACACCTGTAGTTGGTTCATCCAAAAACACTATCAACGGACTTCCAACCATTGCAACAGCCGTACTAAGTTTCCTTCTATTTCCTCCACTGCCAAAAACACCTTAAAATCATCCAAACTCTTCACACAAACCACACTCACCTATAATTCTTAGCCTGCTTATCAATGTGTTCGGTAAACATCAACTTAGCCGCCAAACTCTCCACCAAAGTCGGTATATGTTTCTCAGGAATGCCTCTTAGTCTCGCAAACATAGTCAACGTTTCTCTACCAGTCATCTGGTCAATGATAGCATCAAACTGTGGACAATAACCGACCTGTTGCTGAACCTAAAGGCAAATTTGATTTTGATTAAAATCAGACTAATTAACAAACAGTTTCAAACCTTTTTGATATCTTTAATGACACTGTATCCTTCTAAATAAGCTTCGCCTTTGGTTATTGCTATATCGCCAGTGAGCATATTGAAAATTGTCGTTTTTCCTGCTCCAGTTGTTCCCAGCAATCCAAAACATTCTCCTCTTGCTATACCGATTGAAATGTTGTCGACAGCAAGCACGTCACGGTAACGCTTTGTAAGTTGTCTTGTAATTACAGAAATAATTAATAATCAAAGTTTGTGCACAGTAAATCGAAAATGTCAAATGATGAAGTACAAGTCACAGTAATGCAAAAGTAAGATGAATTGTGGGTAAAGCTAATCTGTTCCACTACTTATAACTTGTATATACAACATACTAAGTTTATTTTTGAGAATTACTTAATAATGACGCTGTCGGTGTGAACTAACTCCTTGATGGGAATGGTTTCTATACGCTGACGCTCTTCTGCTACGTCATCGTCTTCTGGTTCTTGTAACTGTTCTTGTGGTCGATATTTATAAAGTTTCTCGATTGCACGAGAGGCTGTAAGGTGAATTGGTATATAACACGTTAGGATTGATTTACTTCTGTTGGTTTCTTACATTTTTGGTACAGTGACTTGAAAATCCATTTGATTGCAGCAAAAAAGCGAAATTCTAAGAGTAAGAGGAAAATACTTGCAATGCAGCCTACGATTTCCATGAAGAAAATAGGACGACCAATTCCTGGGAATGTCCAATCGAAATATTCTTCTGTGTAGCTCAGACAGCCGTCGACACCACAATCTCCTGTCTCTAAAAATTGTACCGAAAAATTAAACAAATTGTGAATATACTTGTATTATCAATTGCATTAGTGTCAAGGATCATTTGGGAGGAATAAGGATATCTAAAATAAAGGACTTTGCAGCAAGTGCAGGAAAATTTGCAGCTAGTCACATCCGGCAAAACTGCAGAAAGTTGCAGAAAACAAAGTAAAAACTGAAAATGCATGCAAAACTGCAATAAATGTATGCAAAACTGCAATAAATGACTGGAAAACTGCAATAAATGATTGGAAAACTGCAATAAATGACCTTAGAACTGTAAACATGCATTTAAAACAGCAATAAATGCATTGCATTTGAAATTGCAATAAATGTATGCAAAATGACTAAACGTGCAAAAACTGCAAGATATGAGAAAACCAGCAAGTAAATATACACTTACCTATGCAACAAGGATGGCTCACATTAGACTTGCACATATTCCGAGCAGGCGCCGACGTACAACTTGTAACAGCAACATAATTTTTGTACAGATTAAAAAACGCCCATGCTAAACTATAATTCGGAAGCGGCAGGAATATCCACTGCAGAATATCCGCTATATCTCTTATATTCAACTGCGGCAGATAAAGCATAATCGACGCAACAAACGTCCCCATGCCTAAACAAACAACAAAATCAAACAAAGTAAAACTTCATCGCATTCAGTTACCAGTAAAAGCGTTAAAAATCGACAAATTCGTAAACCCAGTCGAAGATTCGTCAAACATAAAAGATAAAACGTACATTAACGGAATGACACTCCATCCGTAGACTAAAAACACGAGCAGAAACCGAGCTGGAACGAAATCAGTTGTGTTATTAAGTTTTATTTAACTATATTCTTTACCTTGCATGGACATATCGATGTATTCCTTTTGATTGAACGCCCGAAACAGTAATAGGATTCCAAAGCACGGGATTAAGAAGTTGAAATAATCCCAGACGAAGGACGAGAGCCAGAAGGAAATAGTGTTTATGCCGCTAATGAATTGCAAGTGTTTTGCCTTTGTTTGTCTCTCTTTGATTACAAATATGACAAAACTGCTAGCTAGTAAGGAAGTTCCAAATACCAGATTGAAGGCAACATCAAAGCCGATAGATGTTGATTGCCCTTGATAAGACTTTAAATTAATTTTTTTAATGTAATGTAGGGTGCAAGAAAGAGTTTGTTGATCTTCCATATGTTTGTGTTTGTAGTTTGGAATTGGAAGAATCGGAAATAGGTAAAGCAAAAATGACTACTTTCCAAACAGCACAAGAAGTCCAGATTTATCCTAAGAACGGTCAGAAAACATCTGGAAGTTTAAATAACGTACAAGTATTATAAATAATACAGACATTCAAATTTTTCGCTCCAGCAAGAGATGTTTGTGGAAATTCAATTGATAATGCTTTAAGGATATCCAAAAACAAACAATCCTGAGATCATTTACGGGACTTGAGCATTTTCTGGACGTGTGCATGTTTTGTAAGCATCCTCAAGGTATCGTCTACCATTTAGGTCTGGCATCCTTATAAGTATTTCCCCAGATAACATAATAAGCCCATGTAATATCCTGATGGCGTTCAGAAAACATCCACGTTCTGTAAATGACATCCCATAGATACTCACAGAGCGTCATCAATTCCACATTATCAAAACATCTCTCACAAGATCTCCAGTACACATTCTGTTAAACTTTATATGGAGATCCTGTGTAATTTAACAAATACTTTCTGCGATTTCACATTATTTCATGAGTAATCATTCTCCCTTTGCCCTACAGCATTCTTTGCCAATTCCAAAATTTTGAAAACATAATGCAAGCTCAACAGTTTAGCTACAAATTACCTCAGAAATCAATGTCGTAGGTAACGGGTGATTAATGACCGTAAAAGAGTAGTCGGCACTACCCATAGAGTAACGAAACAGCGCTGTGTCCACTAAACCGATGCTTACTGGAGCGCTGTGGAATGCCTCGTCTCCGTAGTAAGCAGTAACAGTGCTGCCATGAGTGTTATTGATAAACGACGCACCAACCGTATACTTGTATCGCATTTCAGATGGACTGTGCAAAGCCTCTTCAAGCAAAAATTGCGATATGTCTTTGTTGTATACATATTTTAACTGATTTTTGTTTGTTATTTGAGACGTGTAATAGTTTGCTAAACTCGCAAACTCGCTTTCATCAATTGCATCGACATAAAAGGGGATGACGGTATCAGGAAAAAGCTGAAAGTATGAAACAACTGACGAATGTTTACAACACTATGTAAGTCATGGGAATTTTGTGAGAATTAAAATTTTACAGTTTTGAAGACTTTACGAGCTTTGATGAAATTTTTCGAGATTTAACAAGATTTACCTCGATTTTTTCGATGCTTTTACGAGATCTAACGAGAATTTTTCGATGCTTTTACGAGATCTAACGAGAATTTTTCGAGGATTTTACGACATCCAGTGAGATATTACAAGTTTTTATAAAATCTCAAGAGATTTTTTAAGATTTCAAAAGGATTAATGAGATTTTCAAGATTTCATGATACTTGAAGACTTCACAAGATTTTTGAGATCTTATGAAATTTTATCGAGATCTTGTAGGATTTAATGAGATTTAATGAGACCTACTGGGATTT
>JAQIXT010002014.1:0-12598 GCA_034700445.1 Stenotaenia linearis
TGTGAATTCATCATAGTATCAGTCTGAATTTAACTAGATTTTATTAAAAACAAAATAGATCAACTATTCTTTAAGAAGTAGGTAGATACAATGATTGTATTCAGTTATATAACATTGGTCGAACATTGTCGAAATCATGAAATATCGATTTTAAAAATCGATTACAGTGTGTCTGAAAATAGCCTCCCCAATAGTGGCCGGCTATTTTCAGATAATTCCGAATTGTATCTTTATGTGTCTGAAAATAGCCCGTCCACTTGCAGCCAGTTATTTTCACACACGTGTCTGAAAATAGACACTGCGTAATAAAAATGTATGAATTTGTAAGTTAAAAGTCATGTTTATCTTGTCATTACATTACAATTATACAACATTACAAAATATCTTTTAAAACTTTCTTCTTGTATTTTATGGCCTATTGTTATATTTATTTCTATTTTTACCAGCTATCTTAACAGAATTTTTGTCACTTGGTGTTACAACTCTTACAGTAGATGTCATTTATTGCACCATAAAAACGATTTCATATACACATAAAATATAAACAGAACACATTAAAAAAATCCAAATTCCCACCTCATGACCCATTACATGTGTTGTTAGAAACAATATTTGTCACTAACAGCTATTTTGTATCAGAAGTAACACTTCAAAATAATACATCATATTTATAATGCTACACTTACAGCAAAACCGTAAGAGTAGAATATTGAAAAAGATAACTATAAGTTATATCCAAATGGATATGATCAAAATTCCAGAATTAATTCCGCATTTTAAAGCAATCTGCAATAGACGTTTCAATAATTTCTACTCCATCATTTGGCTAATGATAACAGTAACAATACTGTCATTGTGGATTTACCAAACTAATGATCGAATCAGACATTTAGCTGAGTCGCCGGTCAAAGTTTTTGCTGAAATTCTCGAAATGGACGAAGATAGTTTTCCGGGAATATTCCTGTTAGCTTTTAATACAAAGGAAAGTGATAAGTTTGACAAATGGGTAAAGAAAAGAACCAAAAATGCTAAAGGTAAAAAAAGACTTTTCGTAATTAAATTACTAATTTTTCTTACTAATTTATATTTCATTCAGATTGCAGTAAAAGTGTACCATCTTTTAGAATCAATAACTTTACAAGCATTGAAAAAAGTTGGTCTACCAGAAGCGTAAAACCACTAATTAAGAGCATTTACTATTCAAATGTACGACACATACATTGTAAGAGGCAATAATTAAATCTATTTATTTATTTGTTTCTTATTGCAGGGACGTAAAAATTATTCCAATGACATTACAATTGAGGAAATTGATACAATCGCAGGAAACAAATTGTGTATAAAAACTAGTAAGTATTTATAATTTCGTGGCAATCCCTTTCATATTGCGAAAGTTTGCAACTCGAGAGATTCTCCGACCTGGAGACACCCTTTTTTGCTATCAAAAAATAGTTTTGATTAGTATGTTTTATATGTTCTGGAGAGTATGTCTGTAAGGAAGTCTGAAGGTGCCTGTTAGATAAAGGAACACTCAAAGAAATCCCAATTAAAAAATTGTTGAATCAAACAATAATTGGTTTATTTTAACTATAATATATATTAAAATGAACAATATATTTAGTCAAAACAACCGAATAATTATTTGCTTCAAGTGCCACTTTTTTCAGTGAGTAGAATTGAATATACAGATATTGATGAGAAACATCAGCTTGGCAAGCAATGATATTAATTTCATATAGCGTTCAACAATGCAGTTTATTAGCCTGCTAAGAGAAGGCAATACTACGGAAGAGTTATTGTTAATTATATTACAAGCTTTTACACACATAAATGCGCAGGTAGTTTAGTTTAAGACATGGCTTGGATCAGATCCTAATTTAGGATCTAATACTCTCTTATTACTATAAGATAAGATATTTACTACCTACAGTAACAACCAGCTAACACAAGAACCATCTTTCAAACTCATATGCTTGGGCACCGGCAGAGAGGTACAAGTTGCACTATTTTAGCTCTACTTTAGCTCTTGGAATTTTCAAATTAGCTCTTGGAATTTTCAAATTAGCTCTTGGAATTTTCAAATTAGCTCATAGAATTTTCAAATTTTTTAAAGAAATTTAATTTTTTAAACTAGTGTTTGGCAATTATTGGTTGTCGAGCAATAGCCAAAGGAAAACTAATCGCCATTGACATTCATTTTTGACAACTTGCAGTGATGTCTGCATTTCCATGCTCACAAGTGTACCTCACTGCACATCAAAACGAAGTTTTGCACCACCTTGTAAATAATCCTGGCAGTGCCCTTGCTCATAAGTATCATAATCGATATCAATTAGATATCAATCAGAGAAGGGATTTATTTTGGGACAAGGTATGGAAATTCTTCTTTTTACCCAATTATATGAATGGCCAGAGAGAGATAAAGTTCTGAGAAGTGTTCACTGGTGATCGCAGCTCAAAAACTTTACTTGACGCTTAGTTAGATTCAACAGTACTTTAATAAGTATATAGCAGCAAATTAATACTCTAAACTTCAATCTGACTGCAGAATCATGATTTGCGGGTCAGAATTGACCAGAATAATAAATATTTGAACATTGCACGACTTTGATGTAAAACTGCAGTTACTCATTAAGGCAGTTGTATGGTTCCAATCCAAATGTTTTACGAGAAACATATATGCATAATTTGAAGAATTGTGAAGTTATTTTCATACCTAATCAAATATAATTTCAGATGATCTATTGGAAACTGGCTCCAAGTCAAAAATTATAATTGAGTTTAATGTTACGAAACCAAAAAACAAATATTTCAATGATATTTTACTAGTAGGATTGAAACCAAAACATGATGGTAACATAGCCATGGCTGCCACAAAAATCCGGTTCACAAATAAATTTGTACATAATGAATTTTTGTACACTTTTAAGAAAGTAAGTGCAAGTTCCCACTATTGAACTCAACAAAAAAGTTACAAAAAAGTCATACATGTACAGTACCGTACCTAAATGAAGACATTCTTATTCTTTAAAGATATAAAATAATTACTTTATGGCTTTTATACTTTTTTGGTTCTTAACTGTGCATGTGTATTATGCAATTATTATCAAGAATTTCATAATGCTGAGAAAACGTGCAGACATTTTTTCCTTTTATTATTTGAATGAGTTACAGTATACAAAATTCACTATTTCAGTACAAGTTTTTAAACAGACGAATTATTCCCTGCATAAGTAAATTCGAAGAAGAAATATGTCATAATACCTGTTTGCAAAAAACAATTGCAATAAAAATTGAACCACATTGCAAGTATACATATATTTTTTCAAATCATTATTTTTTCCCAATTTACAGCCAAACGATTATTACTTTTAGATTACCTTTCATGACTGATTCGAATCTTGATTACTGCACTGCGAATAACTTGACTTGTACAATGGCTGGTGAAATCGCTGCAACTCTTAAGGAAATCAACCCTCATTACCATTGTAACTGCGCAAGAGCTTGTACCAGAATTTCGTTTACATGGCATCAACGTTTCGACCATTTCATCGATAAAACGTTCACTATTTCTTCATTCAGCAGTGCCATACTAATGTTATCTGAATATTTTTGCTACGGCATTATCGATCTGCTTTGCGATATGGGAGGTTTTTTGGGCTTATACGTAGGAGCTTCGTGTTTAACTTTGATCGAAGTCTTCGTTTGCGTCGTCCAAAAACAAAGCAAGAAAATAGCGTTTTTC
Organism: Stenotaenia linearis; assembly: GCA_034700445.1. Lineage (NCBI taxonomy): Eukaryota > Metazoa > Arthropoda > Chilopoda > Geophilomorpha > Geophilidae > Stenotaenia > Stenotaenia linearis. The sequence goes on from JAQIXT010002014.1 coordinate 3,746, forward strand.
CCAAAACATAAAAATCGGTTTAAAAAGAAAATTCTTTCGCGAGTTTCAACTATTTGGTCGAAACAAAACTCATTAAAGCAACAGAAAGAGCAATTGATGCTACGACATCTGTTAATAACCAAAACATTGGTTTGGTTTGCTTGTAGTTGTTTCTGCATTTATCTCATGGGCAGTCGAATTAATATGTATTTCTCTTATCCTGTATATATCACGATTAACGTTACCGAGGATCAGATGGTTCAAATGCCATCGTATGTGATTTGCAGTGAAGGAGATGAAGTAATCGACGAAAAGGAGAAATTTATCGAAAATCAGAATCTAAGCCAATCTTGCGTGGACGAATTTAATTTTGTGGAATTGCTCGATCCGCCATCTCAATTTGCCCATGATGCGAAAGAGTTGTGGAGATTGTTATCAAACAGTTTTTCTTTCATCCCTATGGTAAGAGATTTGTTTTCTTCTCTTAATGATAAGAACGAGGCTATTCTTGTTGGGATTAAATTAGTAGTTCAATGTATAATCATTAGAGAAAATGCTTATTTTGATGTATTGGTAGAGAGTAATTAATTGTTTACATTAAGATGTCATGTTACACGCACCAGTGTATTATGTTCTTGGTTTCGCTTTTACTTTTTGCATTCTACCTCATGCTATGTAGAAGAACAGACAGAAATAAATCTGTTCAGTGATTTTTATGTGAATGGCTACGATTTATTTTCGAACAGTTTTCGCTAAGCCTCTAATGATTAAAAAAACATACTGAAAACGATGAAGAATAATAATTATGGAATTTAGATTGTTTGATCCGCAGTGCCGCGAAGCAACAACTCTAAATCAAAAATCAACAAAATCTGATTTTAAACATTTAACTTTATAAAAGTAATCGTTTTAGTTACGGTACACAATTTTTTTTAAAATATCGTCCTGAAATTTTAAGCCTCTATTTCAAACAAAACAATAAATTAATCGATTTAATTGAATTTATCATCAATCTTGTGAATCCATCAGATACAAAATGAAACCATTCTCTGCTATGTGTCATCAGTATCACATACTGCAACATAAAAATCACCATTTAAAATTTATCAATAAAATTTTAATTAAACTTACTGCAATTATTTGTGACATTCTTAATAACTGTCCAATTTGTAGTTTCATAATCACAAATAACAATCATAGCTAATGATTTCATCCTATTAGAACATTGGTAAATCACAATTGTTCCTTTTTCACGCGATTCGGTATCCCAATCCCAAACCATACAGTTGCTAATTGGAGGTGGATTTAGCACACAAGTAGTTGCATTGACACCTCTGTCATCAGCTTTACGGGCTCTCATTCTAAGATAATCATTTTCACCGGAATATTTGAATGTTTCTACAAAAAATTTATTTTTTATATTAAAAACTATTTATCCACTTCATAATTTACCATTTTTCAAATCCAAACTGTGCTTAGTTGATAAAAGAGCAAATATAACTCCAATTAAAGCACTGAAACATAGGCCGACTACTGATATTTTTATGAAACCCCATCCAACTGGTCTGAAAAAATTTTTATAAAAATAAATCAAATATTACCCAGCTAAAAAAATCTGCAAATTTTTTATAGTTTTTTTTTTTTAAAGAATTTTCCCAGCCAAAAAAGTTTAAAGAATATATACAGATTTTTAGAAGTTTTTTGGCCGATTTTGTAGATTTTTCACAGATTTTCTCCAGTTTTACTTCAAAATTTATAGATTTTCTGCAGTTTAATTTAGAAAAAATTTATAGATTATCTGCAGTTCTTAATATTTTGCAGATTTTCTGTAGAGTTTGAAGAAAATCTGCAGAAAAACTTTTAAAAAACTGCAACTTGGCCAAATTTTTGTCGATATTTTGTCGAGCTGGGTTTTTAAAAGAACTTTCCCAGAATCTACAGAAAATCTGTACAGGAAATCTACAAAAATCTTACAGAAATTAGCCAAAAAAACTGCAAAAAATATATGGATAATCTACAGACTTTTTTAACTAGAACAACTAAAACTCATGAAAACATTATGAAAACCTGTAATGGGAGGGTGATAATCTATAAACAACTTTTCCATGTTTTGACTGTTTATGATCGCTTTCAGAAGATGAACTGCTTTCCAACTCGACATTTGCATCTGGCTCAACGAAATCTGCATTACTTTTACTTCCACTTTGTTTCTCATTACTCTCAACTTCTGGAAGAGGCGGTGTTGGCGGCAAAGGAGGTGGAGATTCATTTATCCTCGTTTTATCTGGCTTTGCTATTGACTCGTCTTCGTCACTGCTCACCGCTTCATCTGGTATATTATAGTCTGAACTCGTGAAAGGGACGACGAGTTTCGGAGGTGGAGTTGGTCGTATTGGTTTTGGACGAGCAGTTCCTTTACTTCGCACATTTGTTTTTATTCTGCGATCGGCCATTTATATAACAACAAAAACAACACACCGAATCATTGTTAAATACATCGTTTCCTTTGAATTGTTAATAAAAGCTTGTTTGTCTTGAAAAATTACAATTGTATCATTTAAAACATTTTTATTATAATTTCGTTGTACATAATAAATAAAACTTAACTAAATACAAAAATACTAATGTCCTTATTTATATTCTATGCCTATTTAGTGTCCGTATCACACGCTGAAATAAAAAATAGTTAAATCAATGTTTTCGATAATTTAGTATTTCTTACGACAATCCTCGACTTTGTTAAATTTATCGACCCACGTAAAACCATCGCATTCAACAGTCTTGACGACAGCTCGAGAGGGTGATGAAAGACAGCGATAAAACACACGAGTGCCTTCCGTTCGGCTTTCTTTATTCCAATCGTTTATCAAGCAATTGCTGTTTGCCGGTGGATCAGAATCGCAAAACAAACTCATGGCACGAGCATTGTATACCGCATTAACACCTGAAATATTCAAAATTTTGTAGATTTTAGTGAAATTAGATTTGGCTTTCAGAATGTACACAGAAATCATTACAAAATATCGTATATTGATAAGATTTAACATAAATTATGTTATTTTCTTTAAAATCATATATAAAGAGATTTACCGAAAACCGATGTTAATTGAAAATAAAAAAATCCGCAAAATATTTGTGTAAAAATATAGTGATTTTGTACTGCAAAAAAATTAAATTTTAATAATATGTGCAGTAAATTTGTGGATATTTATATTTGTTTTGATACTTTACAAATTTTTACAAAATAACTGCAAATTATTTACAAAACTTCACTTTTTTTGAAAAAATTATGCAATTATCTGTAGATTATTTTACAATTTTTGGCTGTCAGCAATTTTTTTTCAAGTTTCTTCACAAAATCTGTAGAACATTTACATTTTTTAAATTAAACCGCAGAAAATTTATGGATTTTGAAGTAAAACAAAAAAAACTCAACAGAAATTGGCCCAAAGAACTAAATAAAATCTACAGTGCAGAAAAACCAAATTACCGCCAACGTTTTTTTTCTTCTCAGCTTTCGCGGAGTCTTCTGTGGCCTGAGTAGCGGCCACTCCAACAACAATAGCAATAATTCCAACTACAGCTAACATGGCAATACCACTTTTGAAAGCAGTACTCGACCACCACCTAAAATTGAAAATGAATCATTAATTAAATTAAAACACACAACTACTGTATACCATCGTTAATTAAATAATCTATTTTTATCCCAATACCTGTCTTCCTGTCTGCGTCGCGGGGGCAAAGTGTCACCGAGTTCAATCTCATTAAGAGCTACTGAAGGAGCGCCCCATTTCACTTCTCGTTGCTGATTGTCGGAATTAGAGGGACCTGCTTCGGAAATTGCCGCTTCTTCAACGAGTGGAAAGACTTCCTTCTCACTCACTATCGTTTCTTCCGAAGCGACTTTGTCCGATTTCTCTTCACTCAAAGTCTCGTCAACGGCTGCACTGATTTCATCGCTCGTTACGGACATAGACATGATTTTGGTTTTGTTATTGTAGATATTTAATGAAGTTTTATATACCCTTTACTCCTTTAGTATTCATTTTAATATGAACGAATAGAATCTTCGTTCATTTGAATTTCAACAGTTGACCGTTGCTAGGTTTTACACGCGCGTTTATATTTTTTCGTAACAATGTAACTTAATTCAATGTATAAATGTACAACACCGAGTTGAAAAAAAATGAAATATCGCATTTTAGACCCATTGGAAAATAATCAATTTCTGATTAAGTCTGATTTTGTAGATTTTTTTTACAGAATTTCTGCAGATTTACTTCAAAATCAACAGATTTTCTTTAGTTTAATTTCGAAAAATTAAATATTCAACAGATTTCCTGCAGATTTTGAAGAAAATCTATAGAAAAAAAATCTGCAAATTGGCCAAACTACTATAGATATTTATCAGTTTTAAAAATTAAATGTCAAAAAAACTAATAACCAAAATTTAATGTCATCAACTGCCTCATTATCCTTTAAAATCCTTTAACGATAAGAAAAACACTTAATGAGAAATTGCGTATTTTCTCATGACTAAAGAACGCAATATTCCATTATTTCTGCTATGAGTTGTAAATTACCATGCAGCAGGAGTAGCTGGATTTACGTTGGGTAAACTACGTGAGTGTTTCGCCCCTTCGTCCGGCTCTTCGTCAATCTCTAATTGCATTTCTTTTGGTACCTAAGCACATTATATTATTTAATAATTAAAAATAAATAAAAATCAACAAATTTTTACTTGCAATGATAAATGTTCTTCGGTCTTTACAAGCATCGTTGGACCAACAGATTCATTTGAAGAGTAGTAAGAAGTTGATTCTAGTGATTCAGTATCCGGATCTTCGTCGATTCGTTTACTCAAATCCAACACTTCATATTTTTTTTTGGTTAACGGAGTTGCTTGCTTCTGTCTCTCATTACCTTTTGTCAGATAAGGATACAATATTTACTTCCGTGTATCACCAAATGTATCTTACTCACTTGACCGCTGGATCAGTGCTTGGATTTTCTGTTTTTTACTTCTTCTTTCCCGCGCTGATTCTTTGATTTTTCTACTGCTGAAGTCAAAATTATCTTCGCTTTCAATCTCGGCCAATTCAGCTTCGTCAAAGGAAGTGTCAGTTGTAGTAGTTTGGAAATATGGTGGTTCACCTGTGTCCGATAATTCACTTACGTAATGTAATTTTTCACGCGATGGTATTTCTGACCCATCTGAAAATTAATGGTATTATATAGTTCCAGGAGAAATTTTTGAAATCCTACCATCCATTTCATTGAAAGATGACGTTATTATTATTATTACCCCATGTTGGAAATATTTTGATTAAATCGATTGTTGTAGCGTGAGATGTGAATCAATGTAATATTATCAAACCAGAATAAAGGTTACATTTGTGACGGTTGGAATGGCAACTGCGCATCGTCTGCGCTCATCGCCATAGCAACCAACCATAGTAAAGGTTAGGATTGCTCTAAATGCTATACGGTATTTACTTGTTTATTGGATCCCAATAAATATATCACTATTTCGGATATGGAGAATCTGAATATGAGATTGGAATTGTGATCAGAGTACGATTTTATTCGTTAATTAAAGATTTATCTTGGTTAACCCTAACAAAACGTATGGTCCAGAGTTGGATCAACGGTCAGCAGAGGACTCTGCTTCAGGGATTTAATCCCTTTAGTACGATTGGAGTTTGGCTAATCCCAAGACTCTACGATTGGGTTAAGGAAGGAATTTACCCATCCTTTACCCATAATGCATAGGAAACTCCTATATTAACCCCTGTTTTCGCTCAGATCCCCCTGCTCTGATACTGCAATGAAACAAACAAACATGGTTGATTGACTACGTATCTCTTATTGGCTTGGTTTACCGAGAAGTGTATATATTGGCCTAGTGTGTGACTAGGAAGTGTTATATATTTCGCATCGTGCACTTGACCATATAAATCAAGAAGTGTTTAGCTTAGTGTATTTGCCAGGGCCTTAGGTTTGGACTTTCCTAGCAACAAGTCAAGGCTTGTGAAAAGGAGATGTGTTGTTCCCTCTCTTTGGCGTAATCATGGTTACGCTTTAGATTGGATTTAAGGAGGTTAACTGGACTTTCTTAACGGTTCTCAAGGGAGCTGAAAGGAAAGATTTGAGTCTCTCCATGCGGTGGTTAAGGCGACCGCATCGACGGACTAGTAATAGCACCATTTCTGCGCCCCAATTCGTTTATATCATCATCAATTGATGATGGGGAGTCGTTACATTTGGATAACCACTGGTGCCACTTGGCACACAAGCTAACTTATTCCCTTTTAGTGCAAGTTCAACTTGGAAAGTCCGAGTTCCCAAGCCTTCGAACCTCGTTTCCCCACATTTGAACATTAGAACCTCATCTCCGCAGTCCACGGTACTACCCATAAGTTGTAAGTTTACTATTAGTTGGTTAGAACAGTCAGACCGCTACTTTAAGGTTAATTTTCTCCCCAGATACTGAGTCATGGCACTGTATTTGGACTAAGGAAATATGTCACCTCCACCCTCGTGTCAAGGCACGTGGGTCGACGTGGTCAACCCTCAATTTTGTTTAGATAATTACATCGTTTAAGCGACAGATCATTGCTTCCCAATGATCAGTGTAAACACGTGTTGTGTTGGATAACTTAAAGTGTGTCACTCGGATACGATAGATAGCTGGACAGCCGAGTGCTATGGTTAATGAATCACAAATGGCAGAACCTCAAGTGATGCAGCCAAGTACAAGTAGCGAATGATACGGATCGCAGGTAGTGAATTGGATCGGCGGCAAGTGGCGAATCGAATGCTCGATTCCCCACACTCGCCATGGAAAACACCGTTATTATATGAACTCAACCCACATCAAGATGGCATAGTCTAGTCAGGCCAAAGCCCGACTGCTGTAGCGAATACCTGGCGGGCAACCCGCCAATATTCTCCAATTTTGGAGGATATTCTTCATTTTACAAGTTAATAAAAAACAGAAAATATCATCAATCCTCTTTATTTAAGTTGGATATGTTTCCAACCTTTAAAGTCATTTCCAATCATGGAAATGACACTATTTAATCATCCCACATGAACTACTGTATATTGTAAATGAGTCTATAATTTTTAAATTTGTTATTGGTTTGTATTTTATTTGATTGAATCCTGTTGAAATGCTTATTTTGAGGTTAAACAGATTTTTAAACAACATTATTAATCAGCCGATTAATCGGCTGATAAATCGGTGAATTTTGAAAAATCGGCCGATTAATCAGAAACGGCTCAATCCTTTATCAGCCGATACCGATTAATCGGTGATCAGCAAAAATGTGAATCGGTGCATCGCTAGAATTTACTGTAGATAAAAGATCGTGTAATTCCAACTGTTCATTCATTCTAGTTTTTGGTGATGTCATGTCTCAGATAGCATGCGGGGCTGCTTCTCGTGCTCATAAAGTTACACAAGAAACAACTGCAAAAGGTAATTCCACATTTAGCAGATGACTTCAACACAGTAATCTGTGAAATTGCCATAAATATACTAGCAGGAGTGTCGACTTAACACCAAATCAAAAGTCTGTACTGTCTAAACATAAACGTTTGATCTGATCATTGGCTAGTGAAAATCAGTAAAGACAAACAAAGATAGTTGGTAATCAAGAGCATCAATAATTTATTACTTCCAATCATCAGTTTAATTAAAGACAAACTGATTGAAAACAATGATGAAAAAATTAATAATGACTCCCAGTGAAATAATGACTGCTTTGGGTAAACAGGAACAACAACAAGAAACAGAAGATGTAAATGAATTAAAGCAATCGATGGACAAGATCGAAGCTGAAATAAGTAAAGTTTCACATAACCAAGAGTTGAGTGATAAAACAAAAGCAGTTGGATAAAATGATTGAATTATTTATTAAAACCTGATGATTCTCCTTTCTCATATCTGTCACCACTACCTCTGCTGACAATAACAACAACAATGACAGATCACAGAAATTAGTAGTATAGGGTGAGGATAGGACACATTCCTGAGTTTTGGGCTGGGATGGGACAAATTCCTGAATTTTGGGCTGGGGTGGGACAAAGTCAATGGGAGAGCTGGATTATAGGACAAATTGGTGCCCCCACCCACCCCCATACCCCTACCACCCACCTCCATACCCCTATCATCCATCCATATCACCACCCCAAACCTCTACCATCCATCCACATCCCCACCAGTCACCCATATCCCTACCATCCATCCATATCCCTACCATCCATCCATATCCCCACTCTATACCCACTCCATACCCCTATCACCCACCCCCATACCCCTACCACTCACCCATACTCCTACCACTCAACCATAAACCCTACCATCCATCCACATCCCCACCCCATACTCACCCCCATACCCACTCCATACCACTGCCACTCACCCATACTCCTACCATTCAACCAAATCCTCACCCCATAACCACCCCCATACCCACCCCAAATCCCAACCATCCATCCATCCATATCCCCACTCCATGCCCACCCCCTTACCCACTCCATACCCCTACCACTCACCCCCATACTCCTACCACCACACCACATATCACACCAATTTGTCCTGTAATCCAGCTCTCCCATTGGCTTTGTCCCATCCCAGTCTAAAATTCAGGAATTTGGTCTATAATCCTGATCTCCCATTGACTGTGGTACGCCTCAGCCCAAAATTCAGGAATTTGTTAAAATTTTTTATCTTTGTATGACCTCAACTTTAGATAGGGTTAGGCCGAGGCCCGGCCGAATGTTGACGGTGGACAACGTGGAAGGGAGGAGTTTCCAGGTAGGGGACCCGGTATGGTACAAGGTGTTACCAGTTGGTAAACCACC
>JAQIXT010002015.1:0-12586 GCA_034700445.1 Stenotaenia linearis
TTAAAAATTTTCAAAAATTTTACCCTTATAAATTTTTGATCTGATGACCTAATCAAAGAATTTTTATTTTTAATTAGAAATTTTTTTTAAATTTTAAATTTTTTTTTAAAACTTAATTTTGTAATCTTCAACCACATGGTCATAAATCTACTGTTCCCTTAAAACAAGAAAAATTCCAAAAATTCCAGCAATTTCAACCTACAAATTTCAGTACTGATAAAACTAGAGAAAACATTATAAAAATTATAAAATAACACTTTAAAAAAAAAAAAAATCAAAACCCCAAAACGTCATCACAAAATCACTTATAACCACACATGACGTTTTATAAACACAAACCCTTCACAACTTTCATAAACATAAAATTTCCAAAACCCCCCAAAAAAACCAAGAAATCAAAAAATCATAAAAAATCACAAGCCAGGTGGTCATCAGTCTACTCTGTCATTTCCATGACATCCTCTTGACAACTCTATTCTCATTCTAATTACAGGTCCCCGTCTACAGTTCCTTTCTGACCAGCTATTTGATTAGCAAGCGGGTATCTCTTAATTGTCCGTAATGGCCTTGTATAGACCACACCTCTCGGCCGGCCAGACCGCCTTCGAGGGCCGAGAATCCCGTCTGCGTCCACCATACAACAAGGGGGGGTGAGAAACAACCTTGAAGCCATCAGAGGCCAACTCACGGGCGGTCTTCAACCGCTGATCGAGGCCAAAAAATCCAAAAAACCCAACCGATTACACCCATTCGGCCATTCGGGTAAATCAAAAACCCCATAAAAGGCCATTTTCACACCCAATGGCAACGCGACTTTAGTCACAATGACCGAGCAATTTACCGAGAGCATCTGCTAAAACCCATGCTAGTCTAGCAATTAGCTTTGAGTGACCTCTAATGACCAGCTGCAGGACCTCAATCCATGAATGAAGCAAGGGAGCGAAGCAAATGCGACCACCGCATTCACTACGCGTCCGTGGGTCCTACATTTTGTCCACTGGGGAACCATATATAGCGAAGGAAGTAAACAGCTGGGGTGTGGGTAAGCAAGGGGCAAAAAGTGGAGGAAAAGGAAAAGAAGGATAATGGAAATGAGAGGATGGGGAATAGGCCAACAGTGGGTGATCCATGACAACATGTGGTGCTGGACAAGCGTATTTGTCAATGGATTTTTTTGTACTCGATGGTCAATAGTGGGTGAATTCGAGCGTGAGGGTTAAGTGATGAGTCTATCAATATTACACGTTTGGAGTTTAGGCTTGTGTTACTATTGACACTTTTTGTTGGGTTGTCATGGCAACTAAATGAGGGTTTAATTGCAACATCAGAATTCAAGTTCGTAGTATTTTTTTTATTTTTCTGAATTTTCCATCTTATTTAATTTTTTTGTTATTCAGTTTTTTTTCTGTTTGCATTTTTTTTTAAATTTTGCTTTTTTGGTTTCTTGAATATATTTAATAAATCTTTTTTTTAATCCTAAAGTTTTTTTTGTCATTTGATTACTTTTGGATTTTATTACTTTTTGATTGCTCTGAATTTTACTCTTTTTTTTAAAACTTTTTTTTAAAATTTTTCATTTGATTAATTTCTAATTCATTGACAAAACGAAATTCGGTTTCAATAACCTCCATCCTCATTCCCATATTCCTACAACTTCATTGTCATTTACAAGTAACTCTTCAAACTCGTACACAATTCGCAACTTTAAAAAACAAAAAAAATCAAACGCGCTAAAGAATTTTAATCAAAAAACCTTGAGCACTCGAGTGGACGTAAGGTATTTATTCCCGCTTAAATATCCATTACCATTACTTTTTTTAACCAGAAACAAAAAAAAATGCAAAATTAACCTCATGACACTGAAAAATTCAATCCAGTTTTCTTCAGTCAACAGAAAGAAATTCAGAAGGGTCGTCCTCCCAAAAGAACAGCCTTCGGCAAAGGGCGGTGTAATAACGGGGTGCAAAGCACTGATGGCACGTCACAGCTGACGAGGCCATTCTTAAGGTGGGGTGTAAAACCGACAACAATTCCTTCGAAAACTCCTTTTTCCATAACTCTCAACTTCTCAACTCATCACCCACATCCATCAACGCGACACAAACTCGAGGGAATTCCCATCCATCCCACCCAGATTTACCCCCATGAATAATGCACGCAAAACTTGATCCTACCAATCGCCAATTTCCAATACCCATCACTCCCCAAATCCCAGCTCCCACACATTTTTAAAGCCCGAAACAACGACGTCTTACTTAATTCCTAACCTCCGACCCTTTGGCAACTTTTATTTCCAATTCGCTGACCCCGTACTTCACTTCAAATTACGTTACACGAGGCCACAAATAACTACGACGCCATCGCCATGGTCATTCGATCCATGACGATGGGTCTCATTTCCGAATGAATTCCATGCTGGGTCATTGCAATTTTACGACCCAGCCAGAAGGCTCCCGCACTAAATAAAGATCCCGGGGTATAAAAAATAAAAAAAAAATCCAATTCCCATTTATTGACGTTCTGCTATGTGTACACACTTCTGATTCAATCACCACCCCTCCCGCCACGCCCCTGGTTTCTTTTTTACTCACCCGACCGCTGGATGTCCCACAATGCCCTTTGCTTTTACCTCGTGACATCTTTGGGGTGACCTCTTTGTGCTGTGCCCGGGATTCGAGACAACATCTTAGTCCGATTCAATTGAAAGAAATACTGCGGCGAAGGGGACCTCGGTCCATTCCCTCGTTTTACCCCCGTGGTTACCCAGGATTCCCCTCGCGCGCTCCCATTGGCCCGCCTCGGACGTGTGGTGAACTTTGTGACAAGTTAACACAAAGCAAATTAACCGCCATGTCGCCCTCGTGGGATCGGCAGACTCACGTCACCTTTCAGCGAAATAAGGGACATTTTCTTCCCGGGAGAGACGCGTCAAATGACAGCCTTGCTAAGAAGATGAGTGCTGCTGCTTCCCTCTCCCAATGACACATGGGACTCAACACCCCTGCTTTAATTTGACCGCATCATCCATCGAAAACTCGGGGAAAAAACTTTTCCTTACGACAAAAACGAGCACAAATCACTTCCCAGGGTGGGATAAGTGGGGAGAGAAAGGGAGTTGGCAAATCCCTTCGTCACCCCAGCGGGTGTTGGGCCGGCGACTCAATCTGCAAGAATTCACGACGCTTTTCACATCTCTTGTTGAGAAACTGTGAATAGGGCTCAACGTTTCCCTCCTTAATTCCTTTTATCACACAGCACTGCCCTCCAAAGTGTCGCCAATTACGTCCGGTGTACTGTATCCTTGTATCCAGGTGGGCAAAGGTGTGGTCACTGCGTGGGTGGGCAATTACCAGGAAAAAGGATGTGAACGAAGAGTTTTTCTTCAAATAACCAACTAATTACGTCTTGAGAAAATGTAAAAGGAAAGATGAGAGGAATAATAAAATTCAATTTCAGATTACCCACAATTCCTTTGTGCAATAAGAAAAACAATTTCAAAACTAATTCCGGATGGAAAAAAAAGTTTTAAAAATTCAGCTTAAACTCCCCCTAGCTTCTGTAACATCATCTTCGTCTCATCTTTTTTCGAGCGACTTCTATTCGGGAATAAGAAAATATGACAGCCGGAGGTAGACACAAACAGGAATGCAACTCGGGAGTGGATTACCACAAGGAAAAAAAAACACATTAAAAAAAATCTCTGAAAGGATTTCTATTTTGGCCCGCAAAAGAGCAATGTTACAAGAAATTGAATTGCCCCTCGTCACCCTCAATGTCGTTCATCAAGTCGCTCCCCCCAAAAACCAGCAAAAAAAAGACTCACGCCACCAACAACCCCTATCCTTTATTGCTGTTGTTGCACCATAACAACTCCCTTCGTTTTAGTGTCAAGTTTTAGACAACAGTATTCTGGAAATAAGTTTTTGAATTGCCAAGTCTCTTCTTAAACGAGAAGAAGGGGACTGGCCGTTGCAGCATAAAAGCTCGCAGTTCAAGTGTTTTTGTAAGTTTGGTCCTAGTTTCTAATGACATTTTCTTGAAACTCTATTTACTTGTTAGTCCCATGTGTGTAGAAGTGCCTTTTAAAAGGTATTTATAAATTGCATTCTAAAATGCTTTATAGTATATATTGTAAAGTTGAAAAAGCATTAATAAAGTTTATTGAAGTTTGTTTTAAGAATATATTTTACAAAACATTATTACCAAGAATTTTTCAACAGTATTGAAGTATTTGGTATTTTTTTACGTTAATTTATTTCAAGTAACGAGAACTATATTTAATATTTAATTAAATATTTAATTAAATTTAATTAATGTTCTGTTTGTTTTGATTGTTATAGTATAAATACTCGCATTCAATTATTCAAATCTCTATTATTGTATCTATAGTTACTATTACCATGTATACCAGAATGTAAACTAACGACAAAATGTTTTCCAATTTAATTCATTTATTTATAATACAAGAAACACTGATGTTGGTGCAGCCAACAGGATTTAATACGCGTTGTTAAATATGTTGTAAAATACTTTTGTGACTAACAATGCATTGTCAAGACATTTAAAAGCATTTCTAGTCCATTTAAATGCTTTTATATACATTTCTACTCCATAAAGGGTGAATTTTTTGTGGTCTGAGCTCCAGGAACTTTATTTTTTCTTGCAATTTAACCCTTTTTTCAGCTGACGAATTCTCTTTTTTTTCCCCTATATTTTCCTAAGGAAAAATTGGCATGAGTTGCAAATTTTGGAACCCCCTCATGGCTATGGAGTCCCCAGTCTATAGACCTTCACGGCGCTTAAAAGGTTAAACTGTATGAAACTTTTTTAACTTTATTCTTTTCGATTTTCAAAAAAAAAAAAAATAAAAAAATTTTTAATTTTTAAAATTAAAAAAAAAAAAAAAAAAAAAAAAAAAAAAACAAGATTAAACCCAGAATTAATTACTCGAATTGACCAAGTCATTCTCAATCAAACCACTCCCCCAAAAAAAACTATAGACATAAAAAAAATTAATGTTAGCAAATTATGTAATACACTATAATCACAATAAATTTTAAAGAAAAAATTACTCAATTTCGCTAAAAGCTATTAATTCAACCCCCCCTCCTAATCCCGTAAACTTTTATATACCTTCTGCAGGTGTTATCGAGCAAAACCCTATCCCCCTCGTTCCGTTTTATTCGAGTCACGTGCTTCTCGCAACCTGTCAAAAAGAAACGAGTCCACCTGGCCTCACCCACATCCAGTGATCGGTTGCTAGTGGCAACCAGCATCTCACAACTAGGAAGAAGCAACCTGACTCTCCCACAGTCACCGAGAAAAAGAGGTGGTAAACCGCCAGGCACGAGAATCCAATAATCGAGCCCTAAACGCGTCCTGAAAAACAAATCCATCAAATCTATTAATTAAACATCCACCTTGGAGCTAATAACGTCCTCGGTCGCTTTGTTCGCGGCGACTGTTTCGAATAAGGTGATGAAAGCAGACGACTCGTAAATTGGTGCCTCGTTTGCGTCGAGTTTATTATTATTTGGTCCGACTTGGCCATTACCACCTTTGTGCTAATTTTCACAAGATAAACACAAGGTGGCTTGCTTGCAGCGCATAAATCAGTCGAAATAGACGGGAAAAGTGCATGAATTGAATTTCATACGTGCAAATGGTGGCCGTGTGTCATATTGATTTCTGTTCTGTTCTCTTCTCCACCTCCCACCTCGTTTCAATCAATAAACGTTGGTTGCAAATCATGTTCTCTTTTGCTCGTTTGTCCTCTTTCAGAGAGACACAAACCATGCAAGCACACATAAAACCGTAACGTTCACATAAAGAAATAAATATAAAACAGTGGAGAAAAAAGCAGCCAAAATGTTTTCCCACAGAGCAAAAAAGTTTGTACTAAGAAAAAGTAACAGCTGACCGGATGAATGTCAACATAGTAAATCAAAGCGTCCCAGATTGAAATCTTCAGACAACACCGACGTTATTGGGATAAGCTCCAAATGCTCGATGATGTTTCACAATTATTTTCACTTAGGATTTACAAAAATTTATAATAATTACATTTTCTTGCATTTTTCTCTTTATTTATCGTGTTTTTGCTCATGGCGAAAAGTCACGCAACAATTCAATTGAAATTGACTGTAATGCGTTGCAAGAATTTTCCTTCAGTGTGATTTATCCTTTTTCCATCCAAAAATACAACCGCAACTCATAACCGCACTAATAACAACGTGAAACATTCTTGGCAAAAGTTTCGCGGTACTAGAATTTACGTTACAAAGCAGAAAAATTGGCACAAACCCTTTAATAAGCACATAGGCTGAATTTTTTCTATTTAACAAACACCGCTCTAAAGCCACCTTAAAAAAGTGTTAAAAGCTTTCAGTCGGCATTTAAAAAATCCAGTTGATTTTCCTTTCAAACGGCTTTTTGTCCTTTTTACACGGCCTTTAGCGGGGGAAAAAAAACCTCAAGCTTTTGAAAAACACGCATTCGCAATTCTCTTGCAAGCAAATGTGTCAGCAGGCAGCAAGCTCAACTTTTCATGACCCAGTACAGGCCGCCATTCAAGTTTAAAGAGCGCGAAGAACAAAATGGACTGGCACATTGCAAGCCAAACCGAGTGGAAAGCCATGTTGGCAAAAGTGAGCAAAAACCCAGCAGAATATGGGGCCACTACCCTAAACCCACATTTTATCCCTCCATACATCAAAAGGAAATTCTTTTTCCCTAACTATCACTATTTTAAGCGAGTAAAAATGAGAAAAAGGAACCACTTCTTAACTCAAAGTGGAGCAAGCTTGTTTTGACTGTTTGGAGGTCTTGAAGTATGAGTGTGGGTGATGGTGGTGACGGTAGCAGTGCGGTCCTGCTTTTCTTCAGCGAGCTAAATCGTATTGTATAATCAGTCATCAGTCTTTGAAGAAGAAAGCAGCCCACACAGCTGCAGTTGGGAGGGCGAATTCTCTCCCCATTTCAACGAGTTAACTGCACAAGTTGAATACAGACCCACTGAGACGAAGAGAGGAAAAAAATGGTTGAAAAAATTTATCTCGAAGGGGAGGGAATTATAGAAGAAATTCTATACTGCTAAAGGATATCTTTACTAACACATTGTCGTTAATTTAGAAGCTAGGAAAAAATAGATAAAAGTTTCAACACTCTTCGGTTTTCTTTTTTTTAAAATTTTAATCCAGATCTGTGTCTGATGAATTTTTAATGAGCGAAATGTAGTTTATAGTGGATTCTGTAAGTCAGTAAAATGTGATTAAACGAATAGTGTGGGAATTTGGAATTTTTAAGCTGATTTGCAACGATTTGAACGGCTTAAATGATTTTAGTTTACTTAACTTTTATCTCTAATTTTATATCCATCAAAATAGATCTCAAAATTCAATCTCGTCAAACACGATTTATGCAAGTACTGTATTGTAAAAACTTTTCTAACTTTCTCGTTTTGTGATGACGTCATTGTTCCACAACTTCAGAATTAGATAAAAATATTTGTAGGTCAAAACTTAATCTCTAGTGTTTAACAGTGGTCGGTACCTCACTATTCCTTTAATTAAGTGTACTTTAAGTTTATACACCTTTGTTATTGAATTTTTGATTCCACCTTGAATTTTGTTAAGCCCAACTAAAGGGTAATAGCATTAATACCCTATCAAGTTTTATCGTTAATCTTTGTCTAATCCTCATTTAATTTTAAAGGCAAAATTACAAAGTTAGATTTGCTTTAAATAATTGATATCTTAAATTACTCGAGCAAAAATTAGAAGAATCAATCTGAGTATTTCACTATTCCCTTTAACTCAATTTCCAGGAAATTGAAATTCTCAAACATATCATTCCATTGCAGCATTTTTTACAGTTCCCCCACTCACGCCCCTAGAGATCCATTACAATAAAAACAAATTATAGGTACGAGTATATCCGCAAATAACTTAATTATCATTTCTTCAGAGCCAATCGATTATTTTCGCCCAATTTCAAAATATAAAATTTCAAATTTAAGAAGAAAAAAAATTTCAAATTTTTCAACTTTTTGCTGCAAACTGAGGACGAAACACGTGACAAAGAGAATTTGATAAATTTTCATTTTAAACGAAAATTTCATGCTCTACAGAACAAGAAAAGAGACGGTTTTAGGTCACCGTCGAGACGTTGACAAAATGCTTTTTTCAATCAATGTTGCATTTTGAGCACAATTTTGAAAAAAAATTTCAAAAATTCGCATTTCGCTCATTTTTAAAAACCCCCCCCCCCCCCCCCCAAAAAAAAAAAAAAAAAAACTAGGTTAAAAAAAAATAGGTTAAAAAAAATTAAACACAATTTATTAGCACTTTCTATGCTTAATTCATCTTTTTCCACTCGACTGTACGAGAAAATTATTAATGCATACATGAATATCTTACTCGTCCTTAATAAGCCGAGCTCAGAATACCCACGTTGTTCTCATACGAGCGAGGATGAAACGGGAAAATCAAATTCATCACCTGCCAAATCATTCGCTTTAGTTCCTCATCCCACAGTGCGACAGGAAAAGGGGAAGTGTTGAGATGGTGGTCAAAATGGTAATAACAAGTCATTAGCCATGTACCTCCACTCACTGCATGGACACTTACGTCCTTGTTCTCGCTCGGGCTAATTGTAATTATTTGTATACATGATGTACAGCCAAAGCTCCACCTGCGGGCGATGACGTGAAAAGACTTTGAGCGTCTCCATAAATGCGAGAACAATGAAAAGACATTTCCAAATGGAAGAAATGAATGAAATCGCTCATTAATGTCTTGTCGCTGTATAATTTAGGGCGTTGGATCGTACCCATATGAAGTAGAAATGCATTTAAAAGTATTTTAATGTATTCGAAATGCTTTTAGACGAATTGACAATGCTTTGTCATTGGTATTTACTATTTTATAAGATATTTCGTAATGTACTATTAAATGCATTACTTGAAATGTAATCACTTAGTGGATCCTAGAATTATAATTTTCGAAAATTGGACACAAAAACTAATTCATCTCCAATTTGGCGGTGTCACTGTGCATACGACATTCGACTGCACTGTTTTTGTGCCTAATTTTTGAAAGTGAGTGATAGTTCTAAGGGCCGATTGGTATTCGGCAAGACATATGTCAAGATTACTGTATATCACGAATCTGTTTAATAACCAATGGGAAGCTGGAATTTACCATAAGAAATCTCTTACTAGTGTTATAACTTGTCGTACAGGATCCTAAGCTGTATTTTGATGTGGGCAGTGTCGAGTATTAGACTGGTATTGAACATCATTCATTGATGTCATTCGGAGGTACTGACTTGTGTTAAGATTTTTGACTGGTATAAGTACCGTATTTCATCGATTCTAGACACACTTTTTTCACTTTTTAGCATGTCCAAAATCAGGGTGCGTCTTAGAATTGATGGTGTCTTAGAATCACTGTCTATCGGCTAATTTTACCAGATTCCCTAAATCCTTATATCAAACACATGGCAATCCCTCGCAAGGGGTTATTACTTAGGGTGGCCAATGAATAAAAAGGGCAAATTTTAGACTCTAATAGTATTACTAGCAATTAAAGTGAATTATGTGACATTACAATTACCACAAATCTACCATATTTTATTCTTTCATTACGTAGGGGTGTGAAAATATGGATGCGTCTTAGAATCTACGATATTTCAATTTTTCCTTAGATGGGGCCTGAAAATGTGGGTGCGTCTTAGAATCGATGAAATACGGTATTTGAATTGTGTAAAAATTTAATTTGTGAAAAAGTTTGTTATTGTGACAAATCGCACATGGTCTTAGTAGCTGCTTGCAATCTAAAGCAATATCCCCTCCCTCCCTCCCTCCACTCATGATGGAAAATGTTTTGTAAAATACATTCTTAAACATTTTACAATACCTTACAAATATATTTTACAATGCTTTTCCAACTTATTCTACAATGCATTATATAGTATTTTAGAATGCATTTATCTCTTTTAAAGGCATTTCACTCCATATTGGTACTTCCGAAATGGGTAAACGGGAATTAAGGTAACCTGATGATTCATTCGAAGAAAAGGAGGAGTGTGACCACAAAGAGTAGAGACTTCTCCCTTTTGCTACATAAACAAAGGCATCGTTTGTCTTGTGGCAAAAATTGATTTACTGCCGAATAAATGTGGCTTGGCATTTCAATAAGGAAAGCGTCCCGTTAAGATTTACGGCCTACGAAAATCGTTTGCACTTGATCATCTTTGTGAAAAACCATCGCACGTTTATACCACTGATACAGGTGCAAATTGAGTGGAAGAAAAATAATAATAAAATTCCCAGCAACGCGTTTCGAGTCACAAATCTTGGATCTTGCTGGTGTCATGTGTAGAGAGATGATTACAAAAGTTTTGTTATCGTGTTTTGAGTGTGGGATGTTTTCAATCAAGTTACGAACTTGATTCGATAAGGGTAATATGTCAATTAGGGTGAATGGCTTGACGCGATTTTATTCGAAATTAATCATATTAAATTGAAATATTTAATCTAAAAGACATTCCATTGCAAGAAAAATCAGATTTACAAAAATTTACGACAATTACATTTATTATGAACATTTAAACCGAAAACCGTAAATTTAATTATTAAACTATTTTTGAATTTAAAAAATTAATTTAAATTGCATTTATTCCTCCAAAAAGCAAAAATAAAAATTTGTTTCCAAACAATTTCTGGAGTTACTTTAAACTTAAACTTAACATTAATTATTCCCACTTTTTTTAATGAGATTAGCTAACTGCAATGTGAAAAGCTCTTACTTGTAATGGGTTTTTATAAATTATTTCATTAGTAACTGCTCTTTTCATTACATCTTAACAAATATCAATGTGTTAAGTTCGGCTTTAATGCTTGATCTCAAATTGGCCTAATGTGTTCTTTTAGTCATACAACAAATTGTTCATGCTGATATGTTGGCTCAGCAGATTGAAAAGTAACGTGACTGATGCGCTTGCGCCACCAGATCTGTTTGTACAACATTTGGATTCAGCTTGTTTGTTACATGTAAACAAGAACACAAAAGCTCACGATCAATTAACCCTTTCCAGTGTCACATTCAATCTCCCTTTGATTTTTTTTTCAATTTGAAGAATGCAAAATCGTGTATTATTCAAACTAACTTCATTAACTCAATCACACGTCATTCAAACCAAAATTTCGGTCAATTAAAAAAAAATAGAATTAAAATTCGATTTTCCAAACCAAATTTTAAATAAATAAATTATATACCTTTATAAAATTTCCATACTACCCTCTGCACTCTCAAAACGTCTCGGATCAATCCTGTAATTGAAACCCTTTAAAGCTGACACACAACAGCGATTTAAAAATCTCAATAAAATTCCCATTGACTCATAACACAACGATCGAACCTTAATTTCTATTTTAACTCTCTTTTATAACCATTTATTACCAACCTAAATAAATAATATAAAAAAATCAAAAGGGGAAAAAATTGCTTCTTTTCAGCATCTTTCTTATCAGCATGGGGGTCCCTTTATCGCGGACGTCCAGAAACGGGTGCTGGCACAAATTGCCGTTCCTGTCTCTACTGCCTTTGAGCCAATGATATTCAGACTATGATTGAGGGCTCGCCCTACATTATTGCATCATGGTACCGACTTCCGAATCCCAACAAATAACGAAACCCTGAATCTAAACTCGGCTAACAACTTCCTCCTCTTTGACTACAAATTTCACGCGCATTCAACACATTCCAACAAGTTCGTGTAGCAAAATCGCGTGGGGTGCGCGAATAGAGACTTTGACAAATGAAAACTTATTCAAACAACCGGTTAAAACAAGACCTCTGGTCGCAGAGAGCATGCGTAAATGATTTTAAACTAGAGAGGCCACGTCGTAACTCCGACACCATCAAAACGTGATGGTTGGTCACTCCGGGGGTGCTTTTTTATCCCACTGTGTACACCTCAGCAGGATGTCCAGACTCGACCTCACCCGTCCCGTTCACTTATCTCAAACAAAGAAATGGCTCTCGACTCGACTTATCCAGGTAAATTAACAATCTCGCGGTATTGCATGTAAATACGCACCTGCAGGAACAGAATGACTTCAATCGGGGAGGGAAAAGAATGTGATTCGAGGGTTTGGTAAAAGCGGAACTAAAAATTAATTACACGCACTCTGCATTAATCGTTTCATTCGGGTCGTCCTACCTATAGATTTAATACCCACATTAGAATTATCAAAACAAGCCCTCCGCGTGTAATCAAAGGTTATTGCATGTAATTCTAAGAAAGTAAAAATTCTCGAGAAATCTCATGTTTCTTGTGTAATTGGTTTTGTTTATTATTTAGTTTATTGCTAGCTCTTCTCTTGACAGATAATTTTTATTATCTGTTTACTACTTATGCATTAAGCCAGTGTAGGATCAGTGCAAAGCTTTATTGATTTAACTATAAATTTTTTGGATAATTACTTTGTTCTTGTGGTGAAATAAATCTTTTCATTTCAACTAGATGTGTTCGATTAGTTTTCCACGTAGTTTATTACTGTAGTAAAATTATTGGGGGAAAT
>JAQIXT010002016.1:0-12584 GCA_034700445.1 Stenotaenia linearis
TTATGAGCCTTTCCTTATTCTTAAAATCGTAAGGAGTGGTTTATAGTGTAAGCAAATGTTTGCGCAACCTCTCTATTGACAATGCAAAAATTTTGCCCCTTACAATCCCAGCATAAGATTGTGACGGGCTTTCCTGCAAATCGCTAAAGCTTTTCAACCCGTTTTTGACCTTATTATAACCAACAATAGGGAGGGCCTAAAACCACCGCCGAATCTACCCTCCCTAGTGAATGGACATAGTCCAGTGTCTAACGGCTTAGTTCGAGGCTAATTTCCTATGTCCGCCTAACAACAAAACCAAGCGTTTTTGCAAAGCACTTTTGGAAAACGCCATGCACACTTACAATCAAACATCGATGCGAGCAGAAAATGGCGGCTCATTGTTGCACGCATTGCGCATGCATAAAAACTAGGTAACCTAGTTTTTCATACTAACTTTAATGTTAAAGATGGTTAGTTTGCATAAAAACCTCTCAAATTCCACCAGAAGTTACCAAGTTCTTGACAAAGAATGTGAATTTGTTGTTTGGTAACTTGGTACCATGTTTTTGCTAAGTCTCTGTTGTGTTTGGTTAAGTTCTTAACTTGTGACTGCCATTGTAAACCAAACATTGTTTGCAACAATGCTACATCCATCCAACCACATCCATGTATTGTTACCCCTCAAATGAAAGCTCTTGACAAGCTAAATTCAAATCTCACAGTTTTATAGGTCTAAAACACCCACTCTCCAAGAAAATCCCAATTTAGTAAAAACTCACCGTTCTTTTATTCGCGACGTTACACTTAAACTTTACTACAGCAATGGTTGGCAGCAAACTATTGGACTTAATGCCGCAAGCAGCTGTAAAGGTCACGCGTGAGATCTCAAAAGTAGTAAAATAAAGCCATAAAAATTATAAACTCAAAATTAGTTGACGAAGGAATGCAGCTTGCATTTCTCGCCGGCAACGACGAAGAATCGAATCTGCATCATTCGGGTCCGAAGGTGAGGACTGCTTACATGCAAATTGTTGTTTGCAGTTTAAATGCATCTACGCTCTGTTAGTTTTAAATGCATTACATATGTACAAGTTCATTAATGTGCTGGGGTTGTGTGATCTACCGCTACACGATGAAATGATAGTACGTTGTCAACAGATGTACATAACCCCAAACGGGCTGCACGATACCTTTAAACGTGTGGTGTGTTTGGAGTTAACACGACAGGAACTCCTTGGTACAGTAGACGCCGCTTATTGTGATCACTTTGGGACCGCCCGAAAGTGACCACAATAACCGATCGATAACATTAGCCAAAAAAACAAAAAATGCTGTTTTTACCATTGTTTTCCATTAATTTGTTAAAAATTCAAAACTAAAAGCCTTTTAGTTTAAGGAATCTAAAAACAGGCGCAATATCAGCAAAATCATTTATAATGTCCAAAGACTGCAAAACATCACAACCAAACACCTTTTAGTAAAAGGTGTTTGGTAAGTTTTAATTTCTTATTATAAAGAAAAATTGATTTTGAATCATTTTTGATCAAATCAAATCTCTTTCTACACTATCAATAGTCTGTTGCACTACTTTTAATAACTTTAAAAAAATTTATTTCACTTTATAGTCCTTAAATTTAAATAAAAATATATTTTTGAGTGTGATTTCACTTTTCTGTTGTCAAAGTGTACAAGATTAGAAGTTAATTTGGACTAAATTTGCTGCTGAAAGTCAAATTTGGATGAAAAATGATGACAATAACCGAAAAAATGATTACAATAACCGATAATTTTTCAATGAAAAAGTAACATCCGGTCTGTACTTTGTAAAAGTGATCACATTAACAGATTGATTCCATTAATCGTGATCGCAATAAGCGGCGTATACTGCAGTAATAATTATTAGATTTTATTTCTGTTGTCTCTTATTCCATTATTTTATTTAAAGCTTCTTAAGTATTGAATGTTAGATGTCAAAATTTCAAACTCAATGATGAAAATGAAGCTTATTACATTTCAAATAGAAATAGAATCTTCTTTCAACATCATTAGATGGTTGCAATTGAAACTATAATTTTCTCTATCACTTAAAGACTAAATTCAATATTTTTCAATTGAGATGAGTTTCTAAATTGAAAAGCTAGCAGACCAAAACTGAAGTTAATTTGTTATTTATTTTTTGATTTATATTTGTAAAATTATCACACTTATCAATTATTAACCGGTCGATGAATCGGTGAATATTCGAAAATCGACTTATCGGAATCGGTAAAAAAATGAATCGGTGCATCACAACTCAAATGCAGTATTGATTAATCCCCAGACTCTTTTAGAAACCCCTACATACTTTATTACAGATTGTAATTGTAATTTACAACTGAATTAATCTTATTATTGAATTATTCCCTTTACCATAAAACCCTTGAAGCACTTAGACCATATTGTTCTCTTCCCTCAGTGGACTACTGTAAAGTTGAATTAAAAAAATATAGCTGCAGTGTAGCATAAATATTGACTAACCTCATATATCTACAAGTTGCCTGGCTCCATGATAAATATATTAAGCCTTAATGCAGCAGTAAAGTTGAAATTGACCAAGCACTGATGTAACTTGATTTAAGTGATTTCATCTTCCATCCCTCCAGCTTTTCACTTATTTAATACAAGAATGATGGGATATTGTAGAAGTCTGTGAGCAATGCCTGCTTAGTCACTGTGGAGTTTGATTTTTCTCTTCTTTGCAGCTTCTGTCAAATGCAGTTGCTGCTGCACCTGAAGGCTAAATCACTACTTGATGTTGGTGCTTGGGTTTCTTAGGTGCTGTTGCTTTGCACTATGAATGAGCTGGTTCAATGAACTGATGGAAGACTGGGATTTTCAGTGTTTGTTGTGTGTTTTAAGTAAAACAAGATGGCTGCTGGGATTAGTGACTTTGGGTAACAAAGAGGCAATAGAGGAGGTAGAATATTTAAATATAAAATAAGAGAAATGTGTAAAAAGTACTGATAAAACAACAGATTATTATTTTGGAGTATAGAAATTGAATTTGATTTTAAAAAAATGGGTAACAATCAGGGCTGGTAGTGTGGGTGAGTTAGCCATAGGCATAGTTCACATAATTTGTTTACAAGCTATATCTATATTATGGAAGTAGTTAGCTGGTTGATTCAGGTGTTTAAATTCCATTCTTTAAAAAAATTGATTCAGTCACTTGATATCATAATCAGCCAATCAGTTGTGCCCAGTATAATCTCTGGAATGTAAAGAATGTCTATATCTGTAATCTCATGACTTCTTCCTCACCCTTGATGACTAGAAAAGCTGATTCAAATTGAGAAGCCATTATGGCTAATAACTGCTAGAAACATGCATGTAAAACTTGCTGGTTAACCTGGTTAAAAGATTAATCAGTTAACCATTAGAAAGCTGGTTCTGTGCCCATATATGGTGAGAATGATGCAAGACTGCCAGACAATACATATGTAAATAGACTTTTATATTCTAGCACTTTTATCTTTTATCTTTGTAGTTTTAACTATTTCTTTAATTGCACTTCCATATGTGATTGGCTTCGAGATTTCCACTAAGGGGTACTGAGTGGAGAGATCCCGGTCCTCGGTGCACTAATAAATGAGAGACACGAATACTAGTTCTTCTAGTGAATGTGGCTTTATTCCTAAGCAAGTGAACTGCATGCATCCGTGACTGGTACGTCTAGATCCCACGCCGATGCCGTAGCGTCGGCGGGGCCAAATGCTAAAGATCCCTTTGGTGGCTTACATCGCATCTCAACCCGCAGTATCAACACTCGCGTCCCACTTCTCCATCTTACAACTTAGGCTCGGTCGAACGTCGGCATGCGGAGAACGAATCAGGTGTTGCGACTTCAGTTGCCGGAAGGATTCTCTCCGAACGGCGTTCCCGAGCCTTCCCAAGTAGCCTCGGGGTTGGTCACGTACTTCCGGTACACTTGAGTGACCAATCCCTCTAGCGGTACCACAAGTAGTGCCGACTGGTGAGTCACCGGCGGTCACACACAAGAGTTAATTGGCTAGATACAAATTCAATTTAAAAACTAAGTTTAAAAAAAATTCAAACATTCCTCCAAACTTTAATTATAATTATACCACTTAATTATAATTGTATCGTGAAGAGGTAGAAATAGACCTCTTCACAACGAAAAGATCGAAAACTCGATTTCCACGGTGACAATTCTGGCTTTAGTCAACGGCCGTTGAGAAATCGAAGATTGGCATTGATTTGTGGAGGAATACAACCTGAAATTAATTATACAGAAGGAAGAAGTGCTGTATTTAAAAAAAAGTGGAAGTGTGGACCGGTCACATCTGTCACGTCAGGTTCGGCGTTGGCTTTGTCGGTGGGCGAAGTCTTTGAGTGATTGATTATTCTTGTTGATGTAGCGGTGCTGATCCGTGTCTTCCGCAGTGTTTTCCACGCCGTTGGATAAGCCACGAGGTACTTGAATTTCCTGTAATCGAAGAAACAGCCGGATTTGTCTATCTGATGACCAATCCGTCGATAGAACGGATTGTGGGTATTTGTTGGACTCGAAGAAGTCGATGAAATATACTCTTCTGTGAACTGCTCTAGAGAAGCTAATGATAGGTTAAATTTTCTGATGGAATGGTATTGGAAGATTTCTGTGTTGGAAATAATCACAGGGTTAGTTGATGTCTGTTTTTAAATTGATTTAATTTTTTTAAATTAAGTAAATCAATATAAATCAAACAAATCAGTAAAAATGATATAAGTCAGTGTAAATAATGTAAATCAAGTAAATCAGTATAAATATTGTAAATCATGTAAATCAAGTAAATCAGTAAAAATAATGTTAATTAAGTAAATCACTAAATAAAGCAAATCTTGAAAATGAGTGTAAATTATGAACGTAAATGAAATCTTGTAAATCAGAGCAAAGTTATGTAAATCACACAAATCCATACAGATAAAATAAAAAGAAATTATTAGTAAACTCAGTAACTGATAAGTCTAACAAATAATGGAAAAGTTAGATTAACTTGAATCTGAGTAAATCATAAGTAAATCACAATAAATAGTAGATAAATCATAAGAGATTAAACAAATCAATATCAAATCAATTAAATTGAAAATAAATCTCATTAAATCATGTACATCAATAACAAAAATACAATAAGTCAAGCAAAACAATGGCAAATTGTCAGTTTTCCATTGGCTTTAGTGGATAGCAAACATTTACAAATCCATCAACATAATCACAGAATTAATAGTTATTTTACAAATTCAAATAACAATAGCCACTCAATACATCCACAAACAATTGAAAGAAACTCCATGGGCAAAGTCTTAATTAGCACATCTTCTGTATACAAAGAGATCCAACTGTCAACTTTAACGCTTGTAAATCCTTTTTCCATTTTTATTTCTTTTGCCATTTTGAATTTTAATATCACATGTGGTGCATTAACCTAATTTAACTTATTATAAAGCTATTAGGTTTTTTCCAAAGCTGCATTTTGTGAAATCAAAATTACATTAACATTTTAGCCGCGGCGTATTTTTTGTCGCCGCTTTTTCCACACTTTTTCCATTATAAAATGTATTATGAATTTTAAGTTTAAAAAATGTGAGGCTGTGAAGGGGCTTAAATTGCTATCAATTTAACAGCTCATTGGCACAATATTGATTTTCAGTTTGATAAACACACAGGAAAGCCTGTGGAAAATGAATCTCAAAAGAAGTTTGATCTTCTTTTCTCAATGGCCGGTTCTGCGAAATTACTGGAAATAAAATTTTTATTGTTGAAATGTACCAGAGACTTTAAAAGCAGAAAATCTCTACCCTTATCAGTTTGTTATGGTCCTGTAGATTATTGCTGCCAGCGTATACGTGTCTTTGAATGTGAATTACAATTTTTTAATGAATTTACATGAGGTGTGATAAATGATTTTTATGAAGTAGTCAATGGTTGTAAATGAAGCAAAAAAGAAATCTAGAATCATTAATCATATGACATTATGGACAATTGTATACCGAAGAGGTGATGTGTGTGTTAGGATAGAATTTTGAAATATTCACATTCTGATTATCATTCAAGTAGTTACTTTAAGATTAGTTGTGAATTGGGAAGATGTACAGAAATTTTCTCTACAAATGAAAATTTTCTTATCTGGAAAAAATATCAAAGCCGGATGTTCTGAACAAAACTGAAGAGGGTTTATTTTTGTATTTAATCTTTTTAGAGGTTCAGTCCAAACTAGCACCTTAGTCCAGTTTTGTTTGCAAGGAATTATCATGGGTTCAGATTGGGCCTTCCTGTGTGAATGATCAGTTAACCAGCTTATAGTCTCCTGGTAGGATTGTGTGTTGTTTACATCAAGCAGAAATTGGTGTGGAATATGAAATGAGAGGGAATTGTTAATTTTGTGAGCAGTTTCAATGTGAAAAATAGTTTTTACTTGTTTTGTATGTATTTGATAAATTTATTTGGCACAACAAGGTGCAGGATTGAAATAATAATGAAGACAACTTCAGTGAGGGCAGAACTTCTCAAACTGCATACCTGAAATAAACAGTCCAATAATAATTAAATCAAAGCTATTAGTAGGAGGAAGAGGAAGATATTGCTTTTAGTTGCAAGTGGGCTAGTATGACCATATATAACTACTACTACTACTACTACTACTACTACTACTACTACTACTACTACTACTACTATGTATGGCCTTTGTAGCTGCTTGTGACCAGTATTCCTTCCTTTCCTTCCTTCCTTCCATATGTAACTTGCCTCAAATCAACTTTACTCAATCATAAAATGTTACACTAATCTAAATATTTACACACCTCAATTTTAACACAAGTTCCCAATTTTCACATATCAAAATCTCAAAGAATTGGGGACAACAAGCAAATCAAAAACCAAAAAGTAGAAAAAAGATAGCCAGAGGGCAGAAGGAAGCCGTGGTCAAAATAATCAGACAGAAAGAAAAACTATGACCTCAAAACTATTGAAGTCACCAAACTCATTTAACATTACACAAGCTGAAGTACCCAGGTGACATGTGAAGTTAGACTTGGATTTGCCCTCTCAAATATTAAACAATTAGATAAATATAATTGAAAGCCTTTGATTGGAATGAGAAATAACCAAAGAAAACCAATTATGAGACTAATGGTAGAAAGCCACATAATAATTTAAAGCTAAAACCAACAGAAACAAAAATATTATCCTAAAAATGTTCTGCTTCAGCAAGAGTAGAATTAGCTACCATGCACAGTGATGAAGAGAACTCAATCATAAATGATGAGGCCACTGGCAGCTGCAGCAAGATCAAAATACAGTACAACCAAAACCACAAATCCACTGTTTACAAATTTAAACATTTATACAAATCAAATCTTTTAAATTAAATTGGAGACAACCAATGAGGAAAAAAATCCATAAGCAAAAGAAAGAGCTGCAATAGCTGAATAGCAATAGAGAAGAACAGCAATGGCTGAAAACCAATGAGAAAGAAAGAAAAATCTTGGCTCCAAGGTTATTGTGGATACAAGAGCAGTTGTTTAACACATCTAGTGAAGTATCTACTGTAGGATGAATTGTGAGATCTAGTCTAGTCATGTATATTATCTAACAATAAGGTGATTACATTAAATGCTCTGGTATTACACCCGCATTCTAATTACAAAATTGAGTTCGCCCCCTGTGATGTAAAGGAAGCCACATTGAAATGCATATCTATCTGAACGTGGCGTCACTGTACAACTAAATTGTGCTAAGTTATCATAATTTAGTTGCAAAATTTTTCAAAAATCTTGCTATTATGCTTTAAAAATGTCACAAAAATCATTTTTGTCCACGACATGATTATTTGTGTGCGCAGTGTAATCACATGATATTTATGGGGTCTTTATTAAACTACCCCGCATTGAAATGGAGACCCAAGTTTTAAATGCAGGTTTGGCATTCCCCCGTGTTATAATAGAGACCCGAAGTCTATGGGAAACCCGCATTCTGTGAGAGCATTTACGGTAACTATTACGGTATCTATAATGGTGGAAAACTATAGGTGGTGCTTTGAAGTTTGTCTGGAGCAGTTCATTTGCTGAATAGTAATAATTGTGTTCTAAGACAATTTCAGGGAGTACAACAATCTTTGCAAAAGGGCAAAGGTGTAAGTCTCAATTGTTGTGATCATAAGTCATATTCATGTCTGTGTGCCTGCGATTTGATTGGTCTATTCGTGTCACGTGATATAGAATGGCTATTCATATCACATGATAGAGAGTGGAGATAATATATTATTTCAATTAATCTGTATGGATCTGGTCTGTATTAATCTGGGGGATTGTAGGTTTTAAGTTTTTTTAAAGGTTTAACTTGTTTTTCTAATTTATTTACCAGCAAATATACACTGGGGACAACTTGTTAAATAATAAATTTAAAAAATATAAATAAAAACGAACATTCATAGAAAAAGCCCTTATTCTTAAGAAATACCCATTCAAATGAACTCTAATAGATGAATCTTCCAGTATCTTCAATTTGATACTACTTTTCTGATTTTGCAAAAATGAGTTGTGGGAGATTGTCAGTTCTTGTTTTGTGTCTCACTAATGCCACATCTAATAAAAATTCAAACTAACCCTTCAAACACCATGGAAAAAAATCAATGTCTTTTATCGAGTGCCTGTTTACAATTGTAAACACATTTCAAATCCTCGTGCAGATGCGCTTTTTACAAATTTGCCAAATTCAGTCATTAGAGGGGGTTTAAAATATTCACTTTTTAGATAGTGGAGTAAGGAAGGTAGATCCAGGGGGTAGTTCTAAAACCTCCCTGTTGTTGGTTATAATAAGGTCAAACACAAGCTGAAGCATAATAGCCGATTGTAGGAAAGCTCGCTGCAACCTACTGGAATTGCAAGGGGCAAATTTTGCCGAAGTGATAATTCATAAAATAATGGATTAATGACACTGACATTCACCAGGATTAAACTTTATTCTGACAAAAAAAAGTCAAAAAATTTCAGATTTTTATCTTTAATAGGAAAAACTTCTCCTTTACCCGAAGTCAGGTGTTTACAAACGTAAAAGATTAAAAAATAAAAAACTACAAACATCCCATTTCACATAAATATTTTAAAATACATTCTAATAAACAACAAAATTACATCAAATTATCCTGTCATAATTAAAAATTTCAATTAAAACACTTCAAAATTTGCAATCAGCTCTGCGCAAGCTAAAAGCCGAATTACATTTGCATAGATTACCTTCTGTAAGATGTGGTAAATAACTGCATTTATTTCTTTTGGAATAAAAATAGGTTTCTAAAGCACTTGAATGCAAAGCTTGACTACTGGTGCATACCAATAGTTGTTGACACACTCTTTAGTTGAGACAGAGTTTAATAAAAATGAAAAATGTGAGGGTTGAGTGGGAACAAGGAAAGAGAAAAATGTATTAAGAAAAATGATTTGAAAGTTATTTCTTTTTTGATGAGGCCTGGGAAAGATGAAAGGAAAAAGTGAAATGGAGGGGAATAAAAAATATGTGTGCTCAGAAATGGAATCAAAGATATCAGTCTTGTTTGATTTTGCCATTAATAAAGACTAAATATTGGGCAGCAACATTGTGGTGGTGGGAGTGAAGAATGAGGATGTTGTAATGAATTAAAGTTGGAATGTGTGGTTGATTTTGATTTTTAAAATTTGTTGTGATTTATTAGTGGAATGATAGAATTTAAACATTGTCTGATAAAAACTGGATGGAGGTTACAAATATAAAATTGTATTAGAGAGTTTGCGGAGAACAAAACTTATGTCTTATAACTTATAAATTCCATGTTAAATATAAGTTAGTTTTATAATTAACATGGAATTTATAAGTTATAAAACATAAGTTTCATTCTCCGCAAACTCTGTATTGAATTTGCAGGTTTTGGTTGATATGTGCCAGTTTATTCCTTTTTAAGGGAAGTTTTGCCAAATACATTGTAAACTAAAGCAATTTCAGGATATATTTGCCAGTAGAAAAGTCTTACAATATTTGGTAATTTCTGAAGTTCTTAGCTATTTTCTAGTTCCTTTTGGCAATTATCAAGTTTCTTTAGACAATATTCTAATTTCTTTTGGCAATTTTCTAGTTTTTTATGGCAATTTTTTACTTCTTTTGACATTTATAAAGTTACTTTTGGCAATTTTATAGTTTCTTTTGCCAATTTTCATTTATTTTTGGGCAATTTTCTTGTGTCGTTGGGCAATTTTCTAGTGTCTTTTGGTAATTTTCTACCTTTTTTTGAAAATTTCTCATTTTCTAGTTTTTGATTACCAATTTTCTACTTTATGTCAACTTTCCTAATTTATGCCACTTACCCACTTTAAATTCCTGAAAATTATCATCTAAAATATTCAAAACACCAATTCAAAACACCTGATAACATTAGCATTACAAATTCACCAAAATATTATATTCAAACATCCATAGAATGCTATAAGCGAGAACTCGATGGAGCACAATGCAAATTTCGCTTGAATTTCATATCAGGAAGTAGGAAAATGCAAGTAAAGTGCACGAGCTCCAGGTAGTCGAGTTGCAATTTAATCTTTACTAACTTTATCAACTTCATATATATGTAATTTGATATTTAACAACTTCAGATACTAAGATAACATTTAACGGCATTTATAATGTAATTAAGGAGAAATGTCATTTACAATGAGCAGGTATAAATGCACACAGTGTGGATCAATAGAAAAAATCACGCAACCCATCCTATGAGAACTGTGTGTTAAGGGTTGCGTGACTTTTCAGTCTAATTTAATGCAATGCTGCAGTTTGGAGCGGTCTGTGAGCGCACTTCCGGTTGAGTCAGAGGTTTGGTATTTTGGGAAAACCGAGTTGAGTCGATGTAATTTGTGCCCTGAAAATGTCGACTGCTTAATGAAACCGGAAGTGGCATCTTGGGCAGCTCCAAACTGCAATGAAGAGTGATTTCTATTAACTTTGTCTGGTTCGGAGGGGTCTGTAAACGCACTTCCGGTTGAGTCAGAGGTTTGGGATTTTGGGAACACCAAGAGGAGTCTGTGTAATTTGTCCCCTGAAAATATCAATAGCTCAACCAAACCGGAAGTGGTATTTTGGGCTGCTCCGAAGTGCAATGAAAACTTATTTTCTTTCAACTTTGTCTGGTTCGGAGTAGTCTTTAAAGGCACTTCCGGTTGAGTCAGAGGTCTGGGATTTTGGGAACCCCGAGTTGAGCCGATGTAATTTGAACCCTTAAAATATCAACAGCTCAATCAAACCGGATGTGGCATTTTGGGCTGCTCCAAATTAGAAAAATGCTTGAAAGTTGATAGAAAATCACTCCTCATTGCGGGTTGGAGCAGCCAAAAAAACCACTTCCGGTTGAGTCAGAGGTCTTGGATTTTGGGAACATCAAGATGAGTCGATGTAATTTGTATCCTAAAAATTTAAACACCTCAATCAAACCGGAAGTGGCATTTTGGGCCGCTCCGAAATGCAATTAAAAACGATTTTCCATCAATTTTCACTCATTTTTCTAACTAGGAGCAGACAAAAAATCCACTTCCGGTAAAGGTGTCACTTTCGAAAAATTAAGATGACTAAATTTAGTTTCTAATCCTCCAAACATCAATTTTCTAATCAAACCGGCAGCGGCACGTCTGGCTGCTCCGAATGGTGCAGAGTGCGGAAAGCGAACTCATCGGCTTTAAGGAATCGACTCGAGTCACAATTTGCAAGTGTATGATTTTATAATTAGGCCTAATCGATGGTCTGTTGTGGATAACATTAGTGCATTCAATCACAGTTGAGTACTAATCCGTTAAAGCGTTGCCCTACATCATTTGTAATGCTTTGGGATATCGGCGACATCGATTACTTTCTCCTGATAGGGTAATGGTGGAGGTTATTTTTAGCAGTGACAATGTCTTGGAAAAACCAGGCATTCATAACCAATTATGCATGGTTGGGTGGGATTTATTTGTTTCTCATTAGATTTTTTTTTGTTTGTTGTTGAATTATTGAGGATGTCCTTGTGATTGATCTTGTGGTGTAAAAGGAATAGAGATTTTGTTGTAGTGGGGTTTTGTTTTGAGTTGTGAGGAGTTTGAGATGTTGAGGTTTAGATGTGTTTATGGTATATTGGGCTGTGAGATTTTGTGAGATTTACTGAGATTTTTGGATGTTTTGTGGGATTTATTGTAGGTGGATTTTTGAATTTTTTTTTTGTAGGATTTTTCTAGGTTTTCTGGTGTTTTATTTAAGTTTGTGTGAATTCTTCGGGATTTTCAGATTTTATGAAATTCATGAAGATTTTGTGATGTTTGGGTGTGATTTTATTAGATTAATTGAGATTTTATTAGATTTATTGAGATTTTATTAGATTCATTGAGATTTTATTAGATTCATTGAGATTTTATTAGATTTATTGAGATTTTATTAGATTTATTGAGATTTTATTAGATTCATTGAGATTCATTGAGATTTTATTAGATTCATTGAGATTCATTGAGATTTTATTAGATTCATTGAGATTTTATTAGATTCATTGAGATTTTATTAGATTCATTGAGATTTT
>JAQIXT010002017.1:0-12582 GCA_034700445.1 Stenotaenia linearis
ACATTTGCACCGCATTCTTTCAGTGTTTTTGAAACTTTCGACGAATTAGTCCTCCATTTTTCACCATTTCAGGTACCTAGAATGATTGATTTGTTTTCGTTTAGTGGATTTTCATATTTTAAAAGCTTTGTATTGAATAAACCGTAATGGAAAAGTTGTGTTTTTCATAGAATTCAGACTGTCGACATAATTTGCGCCCTTTTAGCGCAATGGATTTGTATCGACGAAATATAAAGTGAAAGGTTCGATCAAGAGGTTTGTCAACTCAACATTGGGAGGGATGTTTGTATAAATGACTTTATTACTATAATTGTAATGAAACAAATTAAATTTCACCTAAATGCGCACAATAAGAGATGTGTTGCACGTTTCCCCCGAGGAAAACCTGATTAAAACTATCTGCTCAGTTGACCCCTCGACGCACCCAGCAAAGCCAGACTCATGAGTAACCTGAACCCAATTAACCCAGCTCCCGGCCAAACAATATGGATTCCTTTCCAAATCCATTTTTCAAATTTTTAAATTTTTTTTCTCGAAATAATAATTTTCATTCAGATATTTCAAAAATTAGAAATCGATTCGACAATTGAAGATCTAAAATTGCATAATGAGGAATTTGTAAGTGGCTTCATGTTGCATCAGGTTTCAATTGGTCTCGGGAATTCGACAGAACAGACGCCTTTGATGGAACGAAGCACAGCTGCTGCCAAGCTAACAACTTGCATTGCTAATTTTCTTCCAACTCTGCTGCATAACCATTCTCAACTTAATGAATATCGCTCCTGCTTTCTCTGCCATTTATTCGCGTTTATTACTAAGTAACTTATAATTAGGTTTGCCAAGATTTCTAATATGCTGCGTAACCTTGTGACAATTTTATTTTAAAATTTTTATTCGATGGTTCGTCCTGGAGCGAGATAAAATTATAAACTCAAGTCTCGTTTCGGATTTTTCTTTCGGGAAGTAATTGTAATGTTAGCTTTAATTTTACAGATGATCTTCATGAGGATGACGATAAATTTGTGTTGAGACTGCAAAATGAAGCGTTTTATGACGTTTTCCCGTCACTTGAAGGGAATTTTGGTCGATTTTAGGATTATGTTTTTGATCTTGCCATTAGGTTAAATCATGATGTTGCGGTGACAGTGACATGACAGGACCTGATCCGAGGATTGCATCGATCAGAAAACCACTTTAAGTTAGAAAAACAAATTGCCAACAAGAAATTACATTACAAAATTACAGATTAAGCTCTAATTAAATAATATTTTTGGATTTTTCCATTTAAAAATCAAATTTATCTCTTTAAAACCAATAAAAACAAAATTTTCTATTTAAGCAACGTCACATTTCTGGCACTCTTGCCCACGGTATAGTTACTAACAAGATGTTACCAAACTCGCCATGAGAACCGATTCTTGTTGCCATCTGGTAATACATTAAGAAAAAGTTCAGCACCTGCTGTTCCCTTCCGAGATTTCTCCTAATCTTAAAGAATGTATTGAAAAAAAATCTTTAAATAGTACAGTTCTATCCGTAATTACACTAAAATCCAATTTAATCACTCACAACTTGTCAAAACTCTTTATACGCCGCTGCCAGACAACAAAACAGTTATAAATTTGATTGCTAAAATTGTTTGCAATTTGAATAACAAAAAAAATAAAGTTTTAATAGTAAATCTTCAGACAAATTGTCTTTAAAATTCAATAACAGCTCAGTGCTCTTTAAGGATTCAACTCACGCCCAGCCCAAGTGAGTGAATAAAGCTATTGAGGTGGACTATACTGAAAAGACGCCTGGGAGTTTGCGCACGCGAGAATCTCATTAAAAGCTTCCAATTACTCTGCTTTTTAAGTATTTGAGGCTGATTTATGGCTGGAATTACGATATTAAAAGACATGCCATGCTTTGGAACTCAAATCAGTCACTCGCCAAACAAAATTCAATAAAAGTAAATATGAAAAAAAAACTAATAATGACTCTGATAATCTTGTCCACACATAGCTCGCTCTAATTGAAGATTGGATCCACCTTTCCCAGAAGACTTTTTTCTCTATCTTTTAATTTGATTTCTTTTTTCCTTAAATTTTCTTTCTTTCAACTTCTCGTGGGAATTTCTTCCTCTTTTCTCTCGAAGGCATTGGTCAACGTCAAAAAATTGCAACTCATTGCCTTTTGTCGAGTTCTTATTCAATACCGCAATTGACAAAGCAAAAAAAAATGTCCACATTATGTGAAATGAGTCCTCATTAATCGTCTGAACATTAAATTTCTCAAAAGTTTGCAAATTTGTAGCACAACTGCAATTTTTCATTAATCATCAAATTTGAATTTAAACCACACTCCAATCTATCAAAACTAAGTGCAACATAAACTGTCAGTAAGGCCGTTATGTATTGGATGCCGGCAAACATTAAGAGATGCTTATGATATATTGACGAGAGGTACTCTTATTCATCAAACATAAAGCCGTTTTTAATGATCGGTAATCAACTCACCCTATTTTTATTGTCTACATGGACGCATATTTTTTATGATCGTGGCATGTTTGATAAGTATTTTTCTTCTCACGAACTCGTAATAAAAATAATCAATAAACCATCCAATTTTTACTTCATAAAGAACCCAATTGAGTGACGAAATAAAAATCTCAAAACATTTTCATCGCAAAATCAATTAATGAAATGAATAGCAACAAATTCCCCAACGGCAAAATTCCATTGGAAATGTACCGTAAATAAAGCTATGTATTGCGGTGAAACTGTTAGTATAATTGTTGTTTTCACTTTTAACTCATGTTGTACCTTTTAAGCTCCTGTAGTATTTCACTGCATGGAAAATCAGATTTACGTTGATGTAAAAAAACCAGTAAATGTAAATGTAATTCCCATTTGCATATTTAATAAAGTAGCTACAGTTTTAAGAATGTAAATACAGTAGAACCCCGCTAATCCGAATTTCGGATAATCCGAACAGGATTTGTTTTTTTAAAAATATTTAAAATCACTAAATTTTCAGACTATTTGCATCTCAATTTCTGTTTTGACAATGTTCTAGGCATTGTTTAATGAAATAAACAATATTCTCACTTTTTAGACTAGAAACAAAATGTACCAGAAAGTGTCAGTTATTCAAACATGTGTAAAAGTGCTGGTTTTCATTTCAAAATTGTACATTAAGGTGGCAGAAATAGTATTGTTTACTTCCTGTTAATGGTTTGCATGAGGTCAGGAATTATTTTTACTATGAAAACCCCGTTAATCAGAAAATTCAATAATCCGAACACACCTCAGTCCCAATCAGTTCGGATTAGTGAGGTTATGCTGTATAATTTTTACTGTAAAGCTAATATCATATTTACTTACTGTATAAGATGTAAGTGTAACTTTACTTTATAATTTATAATGTCTTTACAAATTGTAAATATGCACTTAACATTGAAATTTGCACTGTGTAAATATTATTGACGTTATCTTACTTTTCATCCAATTGTGTTTTTCCTTTCATCACAAACAAAGGGCCAAATAATAAATGGGATTAGATTAGATGTCTTGTTTCTGCCTTGTTTTCACTGAATATTAACACAAACATCATATAAAAGATAAAATAAGGTTTCCTACGCCTATACGTTTATTTCAGCAACAAGAAACACATCGTAACAGAATTTGTGTTGTTGAAGAGTGCAACTCAAGATTCTGTTATAGATCCGTATACCCCAGGGTGAATGCCTTTATCCCCCTCCAACACGAAAGTGATCTCGAAATACTTTTACAACCACCGAAGAATGAAATCGAGAAGTGTTTGCAACTCGATGCCATTTGGGAAAAGTTTTCTTCACTAAAATTCCATTTACTCATTTCTATTTCTCGTCATCTCCTAACTCAATTGTCAATCAACAAGATAATAAACATTCGTCGATACACCGATAAAAGGGCTGGCGTGCATGCGCGGCTCAAAAAAGGAATACGAAACTATCATCAGAAGGGAAACGACTGGTTTCTTATCGCTTCTTTGGCTTGGTTTATGTGTTTGGGCGGTGGTAGAGGAATGAATGCAAGGGACGCAGGCGCTTATCATTGGGAAGAAGATACACAAGAAGTTGGAAGGCAACGTTATTTCCGAATCGTTTGCACCCTTTTACCTTCTAGTACACGTATCCTGTCGTCTCCGGAATTCATGTCAAAGTATTCCGTTGATGATTCGTGAGAAGAGATACGTAATAAATAAAAAATATTGTTATCAAAGAGAATGTGTATAAATAACACTTTTAACCTCCTTTGTCAGTAGTTTTCTGTCAGATTCTTTGCTATTGTAATGCGGTTGCGATCAATGATGTAATTATATTCTGCTCGCTTATTCCGAGTGGAGATAAGGGTTGGTCTGTGTAAGACGGAGTCATCTGACAGCTTGGGAGTGAAAACGATAACCACTTCAAGACGTTTGAATCGATGTTTTTATCAAGAGAGAAGTAACAAAGCATTATTAACTGCACAATAGCTAAGAAATTCAGTTCATTTGATTTAATTCAGTGAACAAAACTAATCAACTAAACAAATTTCACTCACAATGAAAAAAATTCTAAACTATCCTCAGATGGTCCACGAATGCAAAAACATTAATATTTAATTTTAATTGGCCAGTAGAAGACCAATGACCAGCAGGGGCCGCGCTAGTTTTTGTATTCAAGCTCGTGTTTGTTCCTCTTATTAGTTTTACTTTTGAAACCTACGGAACATCAACAACAAACATCTTACCCTTTTTTTTCTTTTTAAAAAAAAATAATTCATATTATTTTTTGCCTAATAAATGTAAATTGTTTTTATCAATTCACAGGTTATCAAATATACGATGATTACATTCCATAACTTAACAAGATTTTATCATACAGCCGGATTCTGCAAGTTGGGGTTTTCCAGACTTTTATCAAATGAGTTAATCAACCGGAACACTTGTCTACCTGAGGGAATTTTTACCTAAACATGTCAGAAAGGGAGTACAACCTAACAGATCGATGGAAACGAGTAAAACTAATATTTCTCAACATATTTTTACTTGTGGTCTCATTCCTTGCCATCTTTCATCATCTCACTGCTAAATTTCTACAAGCGTATTTATTTCCCATGGTAAATTGCAACGAAGAACGAAAACGTTCATTCCAACCTTAGGACCCGAAGGAACATCAACATAAATATTTTATACGTGTAATATAACATATACTCGACACCAAGTCTCGTTTCCATACACTGTAATTCAGATTTAATAATAGATTTGTTTATTTTTCTCAATACATCACTTCACCCAGAAAACAAACAAATACTGTAACATTAACGTGAAAGTAACGCGAAGAATCTGAATTTTCACGATACAACGAATAGAAATATAAAGTTGAGTTTACTTTTGAAAAGCACCGCCTAAAATTAAAGACATCAGCTTTCCCTCAATACAATTTTTAAAAATAAAGAAAAAAATTATCAAAATTTCAGCACTAAATTCTCCCTTGATCAATTCAGAACCGTATTTCAAACCCCCAAAAACGATCTCGCTGATTCAGGAACTTTTATTAAAATTTATTACTTTTTTTTCTTCCTTCATTTTTGTTTATCACTTCCTCCACGCAGCGATTTAACAACCACTAAATTATTTTTTAGACACGGACGACTGATTACGATCAGGCAAACAAGTGGTCAATATATTCCAAAAGAATAACGGGGAGATGTAGCGTGTTGAAAGTGAAATGTTGACTTTCATTTCACTCTTTTCCTTAAGACAAGTTTTTCTCGCAATCTGCTTTAAAACTAATCTATTTTCTCTTAACGCCGTGAAGCATTTGTTATTGTCCGTGAAAGTAGTACTTCTGTAAATATTAAATTTTTTTGTTATCAGAATTCGTCATCTCCGAAAAAAGTTTTTCTTATGCAAAAGTTATTTAAATTCTTGTGGAATTGATGCAGCCTTAAGGAGATACCGCAAAGCCTTTTTTGAGTAGATTTTTAAACTTAATAGCTTTTGAAACTTGTTTTAAGTTTAAAGATAGTTCAAAAACACTTTGTAGAAGCGTTGTAGTGTTAAGATGTTTACTAACGTTGCGTTGAATTGAAATTTACATTCAAGAGTGAAATGGTGTATTGAAATTAAAGATTGTTTATTATTTTGGTATTTTTAATGATGTTAAATTAAGTTTATTTTTAAAAACTATCAAGAATAAATAAAGTTAGTAAAACAAACTATTGTTATTGCAACTTTAGCAATGTTGTGCTACAAGGAATTTGTTTTCCTACCTAACGAGAGCACATTATTACATTACGTTACAACCCATGGCACAAAGTTTCTAATAACATTAAGTCTATTTTCTAAAAACAGAATACATTATAACAAAATCAAAAGTTTCCGCTTAAAGTGCATTTATTTTGATACAAATTAATGAAAAAACTACTAAAAATGATGAATTTATATGATATAAATTCATCATTTCAAAACCTTACTGAAAAGTGTGTAATCAAGTTAAATATTGTTACTTTTACACAATTTTGTGCACGAATATAAAATTAAATTGCATGATTTTCACAAGATTGACTTTGCATCTGAAATCAAAACTGACAAATGTCAAAGACAAGAAACGGCATGAGAGAAATTGGATTTTTCATTTTACCAGGTATAGCTTATGTCTCGGAGAATTAGCAGATAGTGCACTGAGAGGAATTTTTTAAAAAGAACAAAATTTAATTGAATTGAGGCTACTGCGAAAGCCTGTTTAGTGTATTTGGTTTCAGTTCCTGAATACCGATGAGAATACAAATCCTCTGTTTACTTTCATTTGTCTAATTCGACCATCGAAAACATCATTTAGACAAACACGTATTATCATTTACCTTACATTTTCATTTTTAACTTAAATTTTAATATCCGCAAAACTAAACAAGGTAATAAAAATTTAAAAAATTAAAATGAAAAAAAAAATTACTCCAGCTTCATTTCTCTTATTAATCCCACCCATTACACAAAATAAAACATCGCAGGTGGCCCACTTTAAACCACGACCAATCTCATTACGGATAATTAAAAAATTAAAGTTACGAATTCAAAATATAATCCTTAAATCCCCTATCCGAGCCAGTTGTCAGCTATTTTGCAATGATAAACTTACAAATCGATTAAACTGTGTGATTAAAACTATAAAATTAAAATATTTTTTTTAAAAATACATCCGCGGCATTAAAATCCATTCCTCTTTAACACGTGATTCAAAATTTATGTCCTTTTGCCCAGACCCCATAAATTAATTTATCACTGTTATTTTCTCATGGGTTTAACTTCAGCGTTACCAAAATGAAGACGGAGAGTCAGGATTCGATAGAGTCGCCATGTCACTTCCCCCTGACCCATTTTTTATGTTTCTTTTTATATCAATAAAAAAAACAACAAGAAAAATCGTAAAAATGGATTCAATTTTTTTTCATGACAAAACATCAAAACAACAAAAGTGATAAGAAAATAACAAAACCAAAACAGTAATTTACAACTTAATCACAGATAAAACCGTTTTTTTCACACACAACACAAGAAAAAGCTGTAAAAATAAAAAAGAAAGGCACAAAAGGTACCAATTTCTTCAGTTTCTTCTTCTTTTCATTACTGACCAACTGGGTCACCC
The DNA here is from genome assembly GCA_034700445.1 of Stenotaenia linearis. Classification (NCBI taxonomy): domain Eukaryota; kingdom Metazoa; phylum Arthropoda; class Chilopoda; order Geophilomorpha; family Geophilidae; genus Stenotaenia; species Stenotaenia linearis. The sequence continues at coordinate 7,655 of JAQIXT010002017.1, forward strand.
AATCTTCAAAGTGAATGGAACCCAACGCTATTTGTTGTCTCTCTTGATCTTCCCTCGTTCCAACTTCAATCAGAACCCAAGGATAATAGCAACAAAAAAAGAAAATAATAATAAATTCCCCATTATCCTCACAATCCTTACAAAAACTTCACCCCTTTCATCTACAAGTGTCATTGTTTGATTAAAAAAACCTGATAACCTCAAATCTCGAACCAGAAACGATAAAAATTGTGTAAAATAGTAAAAAATAAGGGAAAGGGCGTGGAAAAGTACAAGAAATGACCTTTCAAGACTTTTATATCTATGGGGTGTTAAGGCAGTTTCCCTCCTAGGCCTTTTCGTTTTTTTCATGACTTCAATTCGCGGGTCAGGATCGTTTTCTTAACCATCAGGACTCCGATTTCCTCATAAAATGGAGCTCAAGCGCCCATTTCACGACCACAGTCTGTGAGAGCTCTGAAAACCGATCGCAGTCAATATATATCTTTGTATTAAACATTCAGCTCTTTAAAACTCTGATAACAAATTCAATAATAAATTTTTTTTGACAATTATCCACTTGAACAGACGGGAAATTTTATTATTCCCTAAACTCGCTTACCCTCTTGACCTCTTTCTTTAAGTTTGTTTTCTGTTTCAAGTAATTCCCTGATGACCACACACGAGACACAAAGGGACAATCGAGACAACTCTCATCATCCCCGACAACCATTGCGCTTCCTCAATAAAAACAAGACCATAAACATCAAATGATAATTAAGCCGATGAGACTTAAAGAAATTAGCAGGGAAAAAAGTATAATTACAACACAGGATAAGAAGTAGTAAAAGTAAATGGCTACAACTGTTTTAAACTTGTTTTTCTAATGTAATTCTTAAAGTGCGAGCAAAAGAACTTGTTTTGACAATAATTTCAACTTTAAGTACACATTTTAATTTATTGTATTGGAGGAAGAAGCCACGAAATTAATTTATTCAATTTCAGTTTAATTCTTGAAAATTCTTCCAATTTGTGTTGATTAAGCCGCAGAATTACAATAACGAGTTTATTGAAAATAAATTCAAGGCTTAAATTCATCCAATTAAAACTAATATATTAAAATGTAAGTAATGCGAAGCTGTATGTTGATTAGTTAATTAGTAAGAAATTACCAATTTGGATACAACTTCAAGGCAAAACTAAATTGACGAGAAAAAAAATGTAAAAAAATATTTTTAAAAAAAAATCTGATTCACCTAATTCCATTTATTTGATGAGATTCGTATGCTAATTCACACTTCTAACCACTTAACATTAAAAGATAAAGCAAGTCATGTGCGAGAATACTAAGAAGTACTTCTTCCATTAAATCAATTCAAACAATTTCTTTTATAGGAGGAGAAAAGAAACAATTTCTGCAGAAAACTGTAGACGTAATTAAAGGATTAATGATAATTGCATTTTCTGATATAACACTGGAAACTGAAACCACCTTGATGTGCTTCACAACACTAATTGCCAAGTTTCCTTTAAAATTCTGGAAAAACTTCCAAACTCGTTATTTCTCTTTCACTCAATTTCCAAGTAGAAACTTCCCAACTTGGGAAATGAGAAATGAACGTTGCAATATTGCTTGCCATCGCCGTATTCAATTTCCCCATGAATTCCTACTTAGTTTCCTTCATTTCAACCAATCTTAAATATGTGTTCTCCATATACACATTACTTTTTTACTCGCTGCTTTTAACGGATCTATTTACAATTCAAATAAGACCTTCTTCACATTTCGCCATCATTTTTGCAGGGACAGCGTCAGTCGCGGCACATTACCTCCGAGTCGTCGAGGATGATGATAGCAGTTACCTCTATCAGTTTATATTTATTAAGCGACACTGTGATACGAAACTCCCGTGCAATTACGGTCTCGGTCCATTCTAGTCCATTTAAAGACGCCATTTAACCACCCGCGACATACGAAAGGGAGAAAAACTCGAGAGCCAACGACCTCGTTTTTCTTGCATTTTCAAAAAAAAAAGTGTAGAAAATGTTCGCGAGCTTTAAACCCGATGACGCATGCGCGCTAAAAAGCTATTAATTCATTCCAATTTAATGGCAATTTAATTCACAAAATTGCTATTTGAAAACTAATCGAATAAACATCCCACGCTACAACATAATTTGCCAGCTAACACTCCAAAATTTAAATTAGGGAAATTAAAGGGGCTCTGAACAGTTATTATCCAACTTGCACCTGACCCATACTCCATAAATCTGTGGCCAATTACCGCAAGCTCAATACCATGCATGAAAAAGTTATAATTTAAATTTTTTTTAATTTTTGCATTTTGGATTTAAAATTATTTAAAACAATTAAAAGTCAAAATGATAAATGTCTCAAGTTTAAGAATGTTCTTGTAATAATTTTAACAATACACAAACTTGAAAAAGAATTCTTTAACTACAAATAAAAGGACCAAAAGTGCTTGCCACTTCTCTTTTCTATGATACAAAGAAAGGTTGCTCGCCTTACAGCGGGAATCCTGAAGCTGATGTCAGCTAAAATAAAGGACTGTGAATAACAAGAAAGAAGACTAGCACAGGGGACACCAAAGCATCTAGTGACTAGAAGACATGACAAGAATGAACAAATTTGGCACTCAATCAAATTTTTTCTTCAAGTTACAAAAATACATCAAATTTAACTCATTCGCTGGCTTTAAACGTTTAAATGTCACTAAATTGCTTTTATATCATCAACTAATCACTCGTTATAAAAAATACTTGACTGACCTTGATTTATTTCCAAGTCTTCAAGTGATGTCAGCAAATTAGCAATTTCAATTGCGTTATTTATATAACGGCTACGAAAAATTCTATTTTAACTTTTCTTCTAACGATGTCATCACTGGAAATTAGTCAGTACAGGAAATTGTCAACGACGCGCCATTTTCACACTTACCTGCGACATTGACGCCACGTGAGGGGAACGACACGAATTAGCAAACACACGACGCTCTGACTTTAGTTTGTGAAAATATTTACACGAATTTAGTGAAATTAAAAAAGTAAAATTTTATAAATTACTAAATACATTAATACAATCGCTTTTAGATTCGGCAGTAGAATTAAAAAATGTGTTTTCTTCAACAAATCAATTTCCAAACAACTGGTGCAACTCCAAGCTCAAATTTATAAACTACTGTACAAATTAAATTAAGCAAATATCGAATCACAAATTGACACTGTTTAAGAGTTCGTGTCAAATATGACAGACGACAAATTAGATTCACATCTATTGATCTTCTTAACACGCTTCGTTTCTAACGTCGGCTATTAACTTGTTTTCTCTGCATCAATATGACACATTGCCTTCAGAAGAGTAAATAAATACGTCTCCATGGATTTTAAGCAAAACAATTTTCTGTTTTTGTTCTTTTTCAAAGAAAAAAAAAAGAAAAACTCATTTTTTTCAGCTATCATCTATTTCACTCTCATGGTCAGTAGGCGGGTCCAGTCCCGTGTGCACTGTCACCGCAACACTACGATTGATGCTGATGGCAGGATAAAAGACACCGTATAAATCAGTAAATGCCACGGGACCTTGCGGTTCCTGATTCACGTAGAAACATAACTGATGATTGTCCAGGTCGAGTAGGACCCCAACAACAGAACCCACATCAACACCTCCTTCGGTGCGATGTTCGTGTCCGTCGCAGTGTAAAAACCAGCTGCGTTGATTATCTATGTACATCCCCCATCCTTTGTCGTCTTTACCTGAAAAATCATAACAAAATCAGTTTCACAAAATTATTTTCAAAATACTTTTACTCATTTTCTCGTCTCTGTAACCACAAATTCAAATAACGCGAATAGTGCGCGGGTACATTGTTCGAGAAAATATAGTTTGATTGACTATTCTAACCTAGCATCGTTTCTTTATTGATGTCAAAACGCGCAATGCCGAATACAAGATCAGTATTGCTGTCGTATCGGTCGACTACAAACTCCCAGTAATGGACTCCGCGCGAAAATCCGATCGTTCCCACGACCACCCGGTGTTCGTAGCTGTCGCAAGTCACTGAGAGATTGTCTTTTGAAAATTGGACGTCTGGGTGAGCTGTGACTGGGTCTAGTGTGAACCAAGCGACTGAAAAAGCAGTGAGAAAACATTTTCCAGTGTAAAAAAAATATTGATAAAATGGTAATTTACCTTCAGCTGTTTGTAGGCAAACGCATTCGCTGCACAGTCCTTCACCGCTGCTGTTGAAAGCTTTGACTCTCGCATTGTACATGCTGTTGAAATGCAATCCATCAACGGTGCAGATGGTCTCTTTGCCACAGTAAACTTCCTATAAAATTGTAAAGCGCACATTAGCATAAATAGTTTAGTAACTTCAGCACTGTGCATTGATTGATGGTGTGAAACGAGCATAATGTAATAAATTGTTATTAAATACAACATTTATAATGTATTATTGATATTTAAATCACAATGTTGAAGTGTTTACAAAAACGAGAATAAAAAAACCCATTGTGCTTGTCAGTGCAATCTTTCTTCGGCAATCTTACATGGGCAGTGAATAAAACAAACATTTAAAAAAAAAAATTTAATGCAGTGTTGTGAACTTTTGTCAGGTGTTTGCCAATTGTGCCATCCCAACGAACAATTTCAACAATTATTCGAAAATTCCCAGATTAATTCAAATTAACTTTCAATCACAACATTTTTTTTTAAATTTCTATTTTCCTAAGGAAATAAAATAAACGAATTTTCTTTCGATCGCATTACGATTTTCAAGTCATGAGTATCAATTTCTAGTTTCTAGTGGCTACTAACTTTGTGTTCCAAACTAAACAAGTTAATTAACCTTTAAAAGGTTACGAGGCCGATCTGTTTTTGAAATAATTAAGTTTTCTATAGTTAGGTTAGAAAGTGTTAATTAATAAAT
>JAQIXT010002018.1:0-12581 GCA_034700445.1 Stenotaenia linearis
CCCCCCCCCCCCCCCCCCCCCCCCCCCCCCCCAAATTATGTAAATTTTTTTTTAGATGAAAAATGGACGAGGTTCATTTGAATGTAAATTGATTTTTTTTGTTTGTTAATTTGTTTGAAATTTGTTTTGATTGATACGTTTTTGTGAGTTTGGGTTTTTTTTTGCAGTGATGTGATTGATTTGCTGGTGATTTGAGTTTTTTGTTCAATTGTTGATTGATTGAGGGTGTGATTTGGTTTGTTTTGGAGTTTTTTAGGGTTTTGTTCTGTGGTTAGGTTGAAATTCTTGAAGTTTTGTTGGAAATATGTGAAATATGCTAAGTATTAGTAAAATGTTGCAGAAAAAGAGTAAAAAGCTGCTATAAGGTGGAAAAAAGAATAGAATTTTGGGCAAAGCTGCAAAAAAAAGAATATAAGTTTGGTGAAAATTGCTGAAAAAGAATTTAAAAAACTTGAAAAAGCTGTTAAAAACTAACTTTCAAATTATTTTTTTTCTTTAAATCCAGAAAACAAAATCTGAGGAAAAAACTTACAGAAAAAAGTGAAAAACCAAAGGAAATATGTTAAAAACAGCAATAAGTAAGTAATAGCACAAAAAAAGAGAAAAAAAAAGAGCAAAATTAAGCAAAATATCAGAGAATTTAAAAACAAAACGAAGAAAAACACGCAAAAGAAGCAGAAAATTGCATTAAAATGCATAAACTTTGCAAAATTTGATATTTCCTACAACTTTCAGAACATTTTATTTTGCCAAAACAAAACCAAAAAATAAAGAATAAAAAAATTCACACAAAAAATTCACAAAAAAAATTCCAAAACAAATACAAAATCCATAAATAAAATTCCCAAAATCATAAAAATTAACAAAAAAAACCATCAAAAAAAAAATCCTAATTACCTTCCTCACCCACACACCTCACCACTCCACTCCCAAACACCCACACACCTTCAAAACTACTCAAACACTTTCCCCATTAAACAAACATGAAAAACTCTTAATTTGATTCCAAACTCGACTTGTTGAATAGACCCAACTCCCAAAACTTATATTACCAAACCCTTTAAGCACAAAATGAATTTTTTAAACGTTCCAGAGCCCTTGGGTGTGTTCATTCTTCCTCCTTTACTTCAAGCTTCACCTTTATTCAATCGACTACCATCTTTCTTACACTACCGTATTTAACTAGTTCATTCGTCTCTAAGCAACCCTCTAACGCAGATCGACTGATGTTGGATAAATTGCTTATACACGCTTCTAGATCCTGCGAAATTACTTTAATTAGTTTCGGAATTTATTACTCAAAATTATCCCGACTTAATGATCCTCGAAGGGGTGACTTTACAATCTCGTTTGGAAAATAAAAAATCCCTAAGTAGGTTACATAGATGAGAGTTGAAAGAGCAAAGTTGTGTAAACAGTTTAATCTTGACGGCCATCATTTTTTAAAAAATTTTTATTCAATCTTGAAGAGCTCTCTTCGGCGTTTTCTAAGTTTGTTGTTAAGTCGTTAGTGGAATATTTATATGAAAGTTGTAATTTGGGCAAACAAATGTGAATTTTGGTAGTTTGTGAAGGAAATTTGTCGATTTTTATTTTTGTTTTTTGTTTTTTTTTCTAAAATTTTATGGTTGATGATATAAAATGGTGAAATAACTGCAAATTATTATTTTTTTTTTAAATTTAATTTTACAAAATTATGCAAATTATTTATAGCTGGTTAAATTTTTTTTTAATGTTTGGTAATTAGATGCAAAATAATGTTTTATATTGGAAAAGAAACAAATATCTTTAATTTCTTGGCTACTTTACATCTATTTTAACCATTATAATCACAATTGAAGCATTAAAAGATTTATTGTTTGACATAAATTTTAAGAAATTTGTGAAATATTGTGAAATTATGAAAAACTAACTTTTTTCAAACTCAAAAATCAAATGTAAGAGTAATTTAATTTTAGTTTTACAATTTTACATTTACAAATTATTAAAACTCACAACATCAACTTTGTTATTAATTAAAAACAAAACCGATTGATTAAAATAAGATTATAAAATAAGATATCACATTTGTGACGTCACCCAACAAATATTTAACGAAAAATAATAATTTCCACTAACAACGTTTAAGTTTCTGTAATTACGCGGAAAATTTGTCAACTTTTATCTTTTGTTTTGACATTTTGCAAATATTTTACAAACTATTACTACAATTTTAGTTTCGTTAAAAATTATTTACAAAAAAATACAATTTTTTCAAAAATTAAGTAATTTGTTTTATTACTTAATTCCGCGTAAACAGTTCAGTCTCTTCAACCTCTTCGACCAAAAACACATTATCATACAGTGACTTTTTATTATTCCTTAAAAACGAATAACCCTTCAATCTAATCCTCGCACTTCTTATTAGTACGAATAACAACAGTGCCCCAATAGCCAATGCCCCTAACCCAGCTAAAAAACTCAACAAAACAACATGACTATTCACAACGTAACCATTCCTACTCTTTTCTTCACTTTCCTCCCACAAACCCAAATTCTTGCCATTCCTATAAATATGTCTACAAAACTCAATCCTCACACGCCGACCCAAAGTAGACACACAAACAATAATTTTACTCAAATTGTAAACATCGGAAACATTGACAAAATAAGTAAAATTCCTCGGACTTACACCAGGAATCAAAATCTTCTCCTGGAAAAACTTCCCAACCTCAACCAATAGCGTTCCGTAACCATTTTCAATCAAAACCGAAACCAACGTAACGTTCCCATCGTCCTCGACACTAGTCGCAAACATCCTATCAGCGTGCGAGTCATTTACATTTATCAACTGATTTACGGGTATTAATAAATCAATATCAACGGCTAACTCAAACTTCTCACGCGGGACAACCTTAATCGTCACGTGATCGCTGTTAAACTCACAATTCGCAACAAAATCTTTGTACAAATCCTTTAACAAAACTCCGTTTATATCGTTCTGTAAACCACGTAATTTCAATTCCCCGTTATTTTTCTCGCAATTTACGTCGAAAACGACGCTCTCTCTAATCTCGTTCTCGTAACTCCTCGTCAAATCTCGTTCACCTCGCGATGGCGGCCATTTGTACCAACCGAATTTCGAAATTGACGTTTCGTTTACGTCGTTTAACAACACGCCGGTCCTAACGTGACTCGGGTTATCAAACGATACGTAACCCCAAGCTTTGGGTAAACGGTGTACCAAGGGAAATTGGTCAACCCTTACAGCACCCTTACTAAAATTGACATTGTTGTTATTAGTGGTCAGAGTGATGTTTTCAGACCAAAAAGTGTTGTATTTAACGTCTTTTAGGTCCATTTGAATGTAATAAAACGTTGTCATCTCGTTTATATAAACAGCTTTATATTTTTCTGACGAATTTCCGTGTACGTTGATTGTACAGCATACAGGTCCGGTTGAATTCAAAGGGTTACAGTCGTGTTGTGGTGAATAAACGGTAAAACAGTCGGCGTTTGATTGATTTCGTTCTGATTCGCAGTTTGTGTTTGCTGAATCATTCGTGCACTTTTCTTGTTGGTCACAGTAACACTGGCACTTACTGATGATCTTTGGTAAGCCAAAATAGTAGGATTTTTCTATATTGTATTCTTGCCACGAATCCAGTAAGGTTATTTCCAAGTATTTGCTGCTTTTGTTGTTGAGGATGTCTTGGCTTGTGGTATCAAATTCGAGAGAAAAGCTCTTCGGTTGATGTAGAGATAAATTCAAGGATCTGAAATTGGCAACGAATGATGAACCAGATGTTGCGTTAGTCATTGTTCCAAAGATGTAATCCATGACTTGATGTTGTTTGGAAGTTGCTATTGCAACTTCCGTCTGTAATATCAGAATTATCACTAACGAAGAGAACATTTTGTTTTCCAATGTTGAAAACAGCAAGGTATGGCGTAGTTCTGAAAGTATAGATACGAATGTGTATTTTTGTTCGTGATATCATACTTCTTATCTGTTGTCATTATAGATAACATAACGTTATCATAAAATGTTGTTAAATATGAGTGAAAAGTAATATAACATTTTAAATAATAATTTTAGATGCAGATGTGTATGTGTGAGGGACAACTAATTTTGTTGTGTGGGTATTCTAAATTTATAAATCCTAACAGATTTATAAATCTTAACAGGTTTTTAGTGATTTGACATTTATTAAAGATTTGTGAGATTTGTTAAAGATTTGTGAGATTTGTTAAAGATTTGTGAGATTTTTTAAAGATTTGTGAGATTTTTTAAAGATTCGTGAGATTTTTATTGTTGGACAAGGAGCTGAAGTAGTTTGAACTGGTCAAACTATATGCGATGTTAAGTGGGTGTGTTTCCCCAAACGCTGGTTGTCTCTGTTGATGCATTCTATAATATTTGTTGTTGCTGGGCCAGATTGCGGATTTCAGTGGTCGTTTCAATTCTTGCAATTCTTTAACTAACATAAACATACAGGAGCTTGGGTTCATGCATAATGGTTCAACCAATATAATGCCTGTGCCTGAGATATTAGATACGGCAATGATGGCATTGCACTGTGAAAAGGTAGTGAAACTTGAATCATACACAGTTTGACAACTAAGATAACCCTTATTTCTCTTTCTGGGTTTCCAGGTTGTAATCGAGACTGCAATGTTGATAGTTGTATCAGTATCAATACGATAATCTTTTCCTTGGTCTGTTGGTTATACAGTTTTGCAGGGAAAGGGTGTTTCTGGAAAAAGTTATTTAAAGTAAAATGAACTGTTAATAAATGGTAGTTATTCAGTCAGAAAATGTCAAAAACTTTCTTTAGGAGTTGGTAATGATTATATCCATTATCGCTCTTCTGGATCCACCCATACTATTAATTATCTTCAGAGATTACTTCAGAGATATTCCTGATTGGACAGCATAGTAAAAACGTGTATGAGACTCTAAAATCTTTAAATCCAATAATTAAATACAGATTTTATTGAAATTTACTTGATTTTGCATGGATTTCATAGATATGGGTAGACTTAAGCGCTATTGGTTTTCCTCAAGAGGGAGTTATTTACCTAATTTCTGCAACAAAGGCTAAACACTGACTCCAGGGAGTGAGTTCTCCTGCATATATTGTCACTCTGGGGATCTTTGTGGAAGAAAATCTTCCCAACATGGGACCGATGGTTTTAATTCCTCTCTGAAGGCATACGATTTGAGTTTTCCTCATTTAGACAATTCGGACCTCAACCGAGTTTGAACCCACTTTACTTGAATCCAAATGCATGTCTAAGCAAGTTATATTTTACCTAATTTCTACTTCTAAGGCTAAACACCGATGTCTAAACACCGATGTCGGAGAATGAGTCCTCCTTCTCCTGGAAATTTTGCTATTCTGGGGATCATTAAACATGCGAGAAAGTCTTCCAAACATGAGATCTATGGCTTTAATTCCCTTCCAAAGAAACACCACTCGATTTTCCTCGCATAGAAAAATCACTGATTTCGGCCAGGTTTGAACTCGGAATTATTAGGTCCGTAGGTGAGCACGTTATAAGTCCAAAAGAAAGCACACAAACCACTGGACCACAGTGCTAACGAAATCCCATCTTTCCATCTAAAACCCAAACCCAACTCGGTAAGTAGTAAAAACAAACTCAAAAAGCTCAAAGTAAAATTACAAATTAATCTCCGAGAAACCGAATTTGTTGCTTAGTAACGAGCGAAGAACGAATGAAGCGATTGAGTGTCTATTCAAAGCTCGCTCGGACTTGATACGTAATTCCGTATGGATAAAGCACGAGGACTTAAAGGTCTTTGAGATGACATAAGAGGGACTACCATTTAATTGTCGAGGATTTAGGATTCGAGTTAAAGCGAGACTTGTCTGTATGTTGTCAAGCCACATTTTCAGCTTTTGTGTATCTAGCGAGCAAAGTTTTGTTTGTCACCTACTTAACGGAAAGGAGTTAATTAAATCTTTTAGTCTCTTGTTCGATAGAGTTGTCAGAACGTGTGTTGATGCACAAAATAGTGCCTAAAGGCTTGAGGAGCTCGCTAGAGGGTGTTGGGTGCAAAAGGTCAGAGCTCAGGTAGTTGGAGCTGTTGTCTTATTAAGTTACAATAGAATGTGATTCAATTTCTGATGGAAGAGCATGACAAGTTTCATTAGTGCTGGCTTTGTGTTGGAGTTTTGTGAGTGTTTTTGGGTTTTTTTTTGGTTTAATTTTTGTTTGGAGTTTGAATGGATGAGAGGGGGGAAGTTGGTGGAAATTCAGTGGTTGGAGTTGAGGATTTTATTGGATTTCAATGGATTTTGTTGATTGCAATGTAGTTTGTTGGATTTGTTTTGTTGATTTTGATGCTTTACATTGGGTTTTATTGGTTTTTAATAGATTTCAGTGGATTTCTATTCTAAATTCAAAGTATCAGATTTCATTAAATGTAGCCTCCAAGGAAATTGGCACTGAGTGAAATCTCAGTGAAATCGTTAAAATGCGTGAAATCTTATTTCTAAATCCATGAATCCATTTAAATCTCAACCGAAATCCATGAAATCCATTTCAATCTCAAATGAAATCTATTCAAATCTACGGGAAATCAATGATATAACTTAAATCTCATCTAAAATCCATCACAATTTTCTTAAATCTTTACTTGAAATAATAAAATCCACTTACATCTTGACTGTTATCTTTTGAAATCCATGAAATCCACTTACATCTTGACCGTTGTCTGTTTGACATTGACTGAAATCACTTCAGTCTACTTAAATCTTGATAAAAAATTCATTGAAATCTACTAAAATTCAGGTTGATTTTGATTGCAATACAGCAAATCACTCAATTTCCTTTTAGTGGCCCCATCCCCCAGGGCCGGCCCGAGGTGCATTGGCGCCCCTCAGCAAAATTCAAATGTGGCGCCCCTTAATTGATAAAATATATTTTTATCGATATTTGATCAATGTTTATCGATTATAGATGATAAAAATCTGCAGATATTAAGAGAAATTTGCAAAAAAAACCAATGAAATTAGCAAAAATTGAAAAAAAATTTGCAAAATTCCTGAAAGTGCAAATGTTCTAGAAAAATGTAAACAAAATTAAAGAGGAATTTGAAAAAAATTTAAGAAATATTAAATAATTTTTTCAAGTTTTAAGAGATTGTTTGCAAAAATTTAAGCAAAATATAAATGCAAAGAAAAAAATAATATTAGAAAAACTTATTAAGTTTATAATGACCAGAGCCATTAACAGCCCAGTTCTACTATGAGGTCGCATTATTTTGGCTCCTCTGTACAGTTGTTTTGCGCGATGCACTCCCGTGAGTAGGGAGGCCTTTCTGGCACCCCTGTAACTCAGGCGCCCTTAAGCAGTGCTTTACTCTGCTTAACGCCACGGGCCGGCCCTGCTCCCCTTCTGCACCACTGTAGATAAACTACCGGGACAAAATAAAACTTTTGGGTTTTACTGGAGATTATCTCTATTTCACTTAATTATTCATTTAACTTTGGTTTTAATCATTTTTAAATTCTACCCCAGCCCCTATCGACTCCTATTTTTATTTCTACTTTAATTTTAAATATCTGATTAAACACTGACAACATATATACACTTTAAGTGGGCCATAAGTGCTCTATGTATGTCCTTACCAAGCTTCCGTTGAATCGCGAAAAAAAGGAAAACGCGATAAGCAAACGAAACAGAATGTTGAAATGATTTTGAAACATCATAAACTCACATTCAATTACACTTAACTTCAATTTAAGACATTTTTAACTCGTCTTAGCTACACGAAATCTCATCTTCGAGAGAAGATTAAAAGTTACTTCTTCCTTCTTCGAATTCGTTTCCCCATTTAGCTCACTCCCAAAGGTGCTAGCGTTGGTTCTCGTATTCCGTGACCATCGTGACTTGACTTGAAACGGAACTGCGCTTTGCGAACGAAGCAAATATTTAAAACTAATATAAAAAATGCACTCGGAAACAATCTTACGGTTAGTATTAAGTAAACATAAAACAAAAACCACTCACGAAAAATATAAATTCGATTTTTTCATTTTGAAAATGGCCGCTACCAACGCCGCGCAAACAAAAGAAAACCTAAAATCAAATTACAAATAGATATTGATTGGATTATTCAATTTAATTGTATTAATGTTACTGAATTAAGCGTTTTTTGTAGCTTTGATGAATTTACAATAATTAATGGAGAAAGGAAGAGAAATGAATAATATAATGGACTCGAAGTGCTTTGTTACGACACGTGTTGAATAAAATAAGGTAAGTAAGTAGTTGAAAGATTAAACGTGAATTAACGTTTAATTAAATTAAATATTAAATTGTAATGCAGTCGATGTGCTCATACTGTCGGTTAATTAGTTAATTTACAAAACGACTTATACAAAGTCTCCATGTTTCGGAATTTCTACTTGTAAATTATTGAATTATTCTGAGAATGGTATTGATTGGTAACTAGATGTGGCAGTAAGGTTTGAGTAGTTTTGTTGAAGTTTGCAGTTTAATTATTTTATTTTGTGATGTACGGTAAGGATTTTTGTTGTTGATCCAGCTAAAAAAGTTTAAAGAGTATCTACAGATTTTTAAAACTTTTTTTAGAGTTTGTTTTGCGGTTTTTTAAACAGATTTTTTAGATTTTTTACAGATTTTGTACAGTTTTACTTCAAACTTTACAGATTTTTTGCAGGTTTATTTAGAAAAAATTAATATTCTACAGATTTTCTACGGAATTTGAAGAAAATCTCTAGAAAAACTTTTTAAAAAATCGGCCAAATTTTTTGTAGATTTTTTTATTGATTTTTTAGCTGGGGAGCTATAACGCTAAAAAATTTGCAGAATATTTATTGTATATAAAAATTGTAATTTCTGTAAAGAAAGTAATGAATTTCACTAATTTACGTTAAACATTTGCAGATTTTTATTTTTGTTTTGAAATTTTGCAAAAATTTTATAATTCTTTTACTGAAATTTTATAGTTTGTAGGGCCAAAGGGCCAAATTACGTAGGAAATTTGACTAAAATTGGCTTGGTGAATTTTAAATTCTCTTTTTATTTTTTGGGTTGTTGTTTTTACTTTACTGGAGTTCTGAACTGATTGCAGTAAGCAGCGCCCACTTTAAAAACCAAGTTTCGCATTTGCTGTTTTCAAAACACTTTTAAAGGCTAGGTAGTGTCTACAGTCCATTTCTTATCATCTCAGGAAACACTTAGGAAGGACAACTTTTACTTGACATCATGTAAACAGGAACATTCTCAAAGTTCAGGAATATTTATTTTGGATTAAAGCGAATAATTAGAAATGGGCCTTAGCCAGTATGGCCCTGTTGCCATCTTTCTAAAAATTTTTTGAAAAAATCATTGTTTACAAATTCATTGTTCACCTGCTTATAGCGGATTCGCTTGTAGCATCAACCCGCTTATGGCGTCAATTTTGACCCGGTCCCTTGATTGACGCTATAAGCGGGTCCGACTGTATTTTCAATGACTTTTAGACAGTTTTAAGCAGTTTAAATCACTTTTAATGAATTGTTAGTTAGTTTTTATGAACATTTAAATATCTTAAAAGATCTTATGGCATAAATACTAAATATTGTCTTCTACATGTGCTAAGCTTTACATTTTTTTTCTCACTGCACAAAATGTGGTATAAACAAACATTTTTTCTGTAAGTGGTGAATTTCAATCAAAATTCAGCAATTTTCATCAGGAAGTTGACCAATTTTGACTAAATATTTAGCAATTTTGACCAAAATTTGAGTGAGTTTAGCTTTATTTTATGGTTTGTACATATACACCAGATGATAATTTTTATTTTGGATTTTTATGTTTTTTTAACGTGTATGTTTGATTCACAAAATTTTTATTTTTTGTTGACAGCTTTTCAACAAAAAATAAAAATTTTGTAAATCAAACATACACGTTAAAAAAGCGTAAAAATCCCAAATAAAAAGTAAGTTTAGAAGCAAATGCAGTGATTTTAGCTGAACGTTCAGTGAATTTGGTTAAAATTCAGCGATTAGGTTAATAATTTAATAATTTTTTCCAAAAAAAACATCGATTTGGTTCCAAAACAGATATTGTTATAAAATTCTATAATTCTGAATTCCAACTTCCAACTATAAGGGCTGCTTCCCTGCATTAGAGCAAATCCTAGATAAACTAGTGAACTATATAAATATTCTTTTTTCACTGCATAATTCACTTTCCCAACTGCCCAATTTGTGTCCAACTGCATGTTACAATAATGCCTGAAATTTGCAACCTTGGGTACAAATAATAGCAAGTTTTATTTGGAATTTTACGCTTTTTTGACGTGTATGTTTGATTCACAAAATTTTAATTTTTGTTTGTTGACTAAGCTTTTCGACAACTCTCGTTGTCATCATCAGGTCTCGAATGCATATTTCAACTATTCTAAAATTATCATCTGGTGTATGTGTACAAACCTTAAAATAAATAGCAAGTTTGCAACAAAAAAAATTCATGTCTTATAACTTATAAATTCCATGTTAATTACCGTATAAACCGAGAATTCTTTTGAAGATTGAATGCAGTTATGGATAGTTCATTACATCTCGCGTAATTATTGTTCCACTAGACTGTATTTCGGCTTTATATTTTAATGAAAATAAAAGATGACAGGTAAAATTTAAATAAAGTAAAATCGTTTTTATGCTGATTAAGTCGCTGTAAATGAGCTTAAAAATCCCCAAATTATTCAGAACAACTCCTTTAATCTAATTTACTGAACTAAACGAGACCTCAGCTCGAAGTTCTGTCAAATTAAAAAATTTAATCCACATTTTTAGCCACCGCCGAGCTAATTAGCATTGTCGATCGCTTGAAATTAATCTTCATTTTGCTTTTTCCTATTATATTCAAACTTTTTCTGTCATTTAATTTAACTTGAAAAACTTTTCGAGATTTATTGAGTCTTCGTTCAGGGGCCTTTAATTCATTCTTTTGGTTGGAAATCACTATAACGAAATTTTTTCAAATCTTCGCTTCAAAGAAATCCATCGTAATCGATCTTGTTATAACGAAAATTTCATTAGTTTTTGCAGAAAACAAAACTTATGTCTTATAACTTATAAATTCCAAGTTAATTATAAGATATGAGTTTTGTCTTCCTCTAACTGTTTGTTATAGCGAAGGTTTTTTGGCTTATGAGCAGCATTTATTATAAAGGGGGCTTCAGGCTGGTGACCAGGGTCGTTTTAACGCATGGGTGCAGACAGCCGCTGGTCCACTTTCTTCAAGTGGATCTTGAAGCAAGTATTTTGTGCTGTTTGATGGGAGAGGCCTTCAAGAGTAATTAGAATTTTAATTTTAAAATTTTGAGGTTAAAATTTTAAATTTTAGGGTTCTTGAATTTATTAAAAAAATCTGATTACTGGGCCAAAATAATATAAATAAAAGTACCACATTTCTTTGATTTAAGGGCTCGGCCTCTATTTCACTTTATGTAAAATAGGGCGCAGTAAGAACAAAGGATTCCTTTGTTTAAACGCGGCCTCTATTCAAGGGCGTCCTATGTTCGAGGGTGGCCTTTAATCAAAGAAATACGCTATGCACTCAGTTTAAGGTGTTGGTTTTACTGGTCATAAGCAGTTAGTAAAATTTTGTAACCAGTAAAATGAAGGATTTAACTGTTTAAATTTTAAAAGTTAACACCTGCACCACTGCGCTTCGTACATTGTTTAAGCATAGAAAGTAAAAACAACTGAAATGTTATCTGGGGTGAAATTCATAAACAACTTGATTATTTTTTGGAGTAAAAAATAATGCATAATAGAAAGTTGGCATTTATGCTTAAGCACTGCAGGTTGAATACCACACACAGAATGTTTAGAATAAAAAGAATCCAATGCACAAGTGTGACATTCCCCCATTAGCTAATATTTGACTATTTTACTACTCAACTTAAACATGAGAAGATGGCATTAATCCTCCCAACAAAGGATTCTTGAGAATTGGACTGTTATAATGTCGAAAATTACATTGGTCAGCAAGAATTTGAAGAGAAATTAATGTGGATTACCACAATAATTAGAATAATCCACTTGACTTTGAATGCACCTAATTAAACTGCTACTTTAACTATTTAAACTAGTTATCTGTTAACTACTTAGTGGCCAGAGCTTATATTCACAAACACAGCTTCAATCATTTTTTGACTGAACTACTGCTTAATGCTGCAGTTCCAAAGTTATGGTCAGAATTATACAAGTGTGATGTTGTTGAAATTATACTATCTTGTTCAGTAGAAGATATGCTACAATCTGACAGTTTCAGCTCATTTGACTGAACTACTGCTTAAGATAATGCTAAGCAAAAGTTGGTATTCATAATATTAATTGTAAACAAAACCAAGAGATTACTTATGGTAAACATATTTTTAAAGAAAAAATTTTTCTATTGAAATTTTTATTTGTGCATAATTTTTTCATGAATATAACTAGGGTATGGATTTTTCGGGTGGAAAAAAAATCGAAAATCGGGGGGTAGAAATCGGGTGTTTGAAATTTTTTTCAAATCGGGTTAAATTGGGTTAAGAAAATATAAACTTTTATTTT
>JAQIXT010002019.1:0-12581 GCA_034700445.1 Stenotaenia linearis
TTGTGTATGCAAATATAAATACTAGTAGCGATGAGCCATCCATCTATCTAATTAAACGCAAGCCAAAGTTTATTTTATTTTAATTTTTTTCATAAAAAAGTTTAAATATTATTAGTAAAAGATTTATTTTAAAAAAATAAAATACCAGCTGATGTCAATACTCAAGATGATTATTTTTTATTTATTTTTTTTTTGCATCAGAATTATTTTAATAATCCCTATATAATTCCCTGTTATAAGAAAAATTATGACGCAAAAGACTTTTTCTTGTGAAGATTGAATGTAGCTGTTAACAATCTTTACTTATACATGCAAAATTAATTTTTTTTTAAAACCAAATAAAGTAAAACTGATTACAGTAATTTTCAAAACTGTACATCCAGAAAAACGCTGATTTTAAGTACAGAACTTTCTTCATACAATACTGACGGTATCTTATCGTGTTACAATTTGTTTGCTTTGAAATGTTGTTTTCTATTGTCAAAACTGATAAGACAAATCAGATATATTGTTTTTACAAATTATTATCTCTATTAACTCCCCTTAGTAGAGTTTCTTCAGGTTCATCTACTTCATCGTTGGAAAACTGCTCTGCGACTACTTAAACTTTCTCAAAAATGGAGGTAAAAAATGAAACTTTATTAATATTGTACCTTCATACTAGATAAACTATTTTCAATTTTTCAGCTGCGGATCAAACTCACTTTTGCGACTCTCTGTTTATGTGTAATTAAGGTTATCGGTGCCGATGTTAATACGGATATCTGTCCTTCTACTGATGCAAACAGTAAGAATGGATAGAAAATTAATTCCTGTTTAAAAATAACTTTTTAAAAATTCATTTAGAACGTATACCACTGCCACCTTTACCTGTATCTTACTATGCGCAAATGCAACTGCAATCATCAGAAGAGAAGGCCACCTTAAACTTAGAATACGCTAGACTAAAGCACGGCTATATCAGTATAGTTCATAAAGGTGTTAAATCAGTCATTATATTTGATGACGACAGAAAACAATTGATTGAAGTTGCAGAAAACGCACTAAAATTAGGTATAGATTATACTACTTTAAACAAAAATTGCATTCATTTATTCTCTAAATTTATTTATTTCTCTTAGGCAAAGAAATGTGCCAAGCATTTGATTTGACAGATAAAAATGGATGGGTAATGGGCACAAAAGGTTATGATACAACTGGCACATTGTTGGCCGCTGATTGGTACCTGAGAGTTTATCGAAATTCTAACGACAAGGCAGATAACTTGGGCGAAACAATTGAAAATGGAGTGCCAGTGAAAAAGTACGGATTTTGCATGCAGTGGCCAGAAAGAGAAGCAAGTGCCTATGTGACAATCAGCATGACTGACGGGTGGGCATCATTTAACGGCAGTAAAGAACCCATTCCGGTAAATCTAATGGTCAATGCTAGTATTAATGGAAAAAAAACAACCGACGTCGTCACATTCGTCGATTTCCGTAAAGACGAAGTACCTGATAACATTTTTAACGTAACGTTTCACTGATTTTTAACTTTAAAGACAAAACTCATCGACTCTTGATTCTTACAGATTCCTGATGACGTCGTTTGCAGGGACTTGAAAGCATCGGATATAAAAATTATACCGAAAATCCCAAAAAGCTTTTCGTACCAAGCTGAAATTGTAACATCAACTACAGATGGAAAAACGCATTTTATCGTTTACCAGAATGTAAATGTGTAATTTACTCTTTTAAGTGATTAATTGATTCAAATTCCAATTTGTTCCGCAGCATTTGTATGATAGTGAATTGAATATCACTAGATGGGACTTCAGACCAATTCGTAAGGATGAAGAAATTGACATAGAACATTCCCATCCTGCAGGCGTGATGACGCAAATCCACGACTTTACGTCTGGTAAAAAATTATAAATGAAATAGCATTATCAATTTACAAAAATAAACAAAATTTCAGGATTATCTTACATCTTTGATGAAACTACTGGTAAATGCAGTGTTGATGCTATCCCAACGGGGGAAGAAGACGTCCAAGAAATAAGTGGCCACAAAATTATCATTACAAAACCCTTGAAATTTTTGGGACTGAGTGATTTGAATTACGTATACTATAAAAACGAAGAACGTCGCGGTTTGGATGCAGAGCAGTTCAGAGCTTACGACGACAAAAACGGTCTCATTCACGAATATTGGTTCACATCTGTAAGTGAAAATTTACCTGAAAAAAAAAAATTAGAAATAATTTATAAATTTCTTAACTTAAAGTCAAAAGACACCATCCTAGAAGATCACATCTGGAACCACCGCCAACCGATGACTCACATTCAATACAACCCTGTGGTAGGTGCTTTTAAAATTATTCCTAAATTATTGAGAAATTTTAGGTTATCTTATCACACAATTGCATTTAAAATGATAAATTAGATCAGACTGAATTTTTTCTTATCTCTTGTGATACAGTAGTATAAAAAATGCTTTTAATTTCACACTGTCATTCACTTCTTGTCGTTACAAATCTAACAAAAAAGTTTATGTTGGTGATTTGTTTCGTAATAATATTTACATTTTGTATTCGTTTTGGATGGACATTTAATTTTACAAACATCGTCAAATTTAATCAAAAAAACAACATATCAACTAAATTCTCCATTTTTTTGGTTTTTAATTTTTTTTCTTCAATTTTCGCACAACTGATGATTCGAAATATTTTTTTTAGAAAAAACAAAAAAAAATCTGCCAAAAAGTGTACCTTTAAACAAAATATCGTACAAATAATTTTAAAACCTCGAGGAATATCCTTTTTGGCAGTGTACAGTAAACTTTCTCCCACTTTTTTGTTAACTTGTATCGTATTGACGAATCAAATTTATTTCCTAACAACATTGAGTCGATTTGAAATTCAAACCCAAATTAACTCCATCACGAACTGGTGGAGTCACCGACGTGCACAAGAGTTTCACTGGTATCGTGTTTAAAGTTCTGTAAACTTAATTCACCATCGCAATGGTGAAATAAATTAGATTTTGTACAAAGGTAAATTGCCAATTACTAGACCAAGCAACTATCGACACTTTTATCTCTCCTTTTTTTAATACAATTTTTTTCTTTATTTTATTAAAAAAAAATTATTTGTTTGTTTTTTATCCAAAAATTAAATGGCGCTGTACACAATTATGTCACTAAATGGGATTGGGTGCACGTTTGCTGCACCGTGTGAGTGAATTTCCTCTTATAATTCAGTTTATTGCCCCTTTGGGCTGAGCAGAGTAGGACAAGCTGCTTTAGGAAGAGAAATGGGAATGGGAATGGTGGGTGTGGGTCGTGGTAGTTAGGAAAGAGAGAGAAGAAATAGATCAATCCTGAGCTGGTTATTCTCATGATTGTCCATCATTGAAGCTGATCACTTCGATCGACGTATTCCCCTGAGTGTCAGGGGTTGGCCGTTGTCATGTGGTATAAACGCCATCGGATGACTGGATGGAGAAATGTCGATAAGATATGTATTCTTGGGGCAAATTCTCTCGCTTTGTATTCTTCCGCCGACGGAACTTGATGGCAGTCACCACAATGGCCACTACGACTAGGAGCACCGCACCACCACTGCAGCCCAGTATCAGATTAAGGTGGGCCACGAGAAAACTGCCGGGGTCCTTAGGCGCCAGAGTGCGCATGTTCTGACATCGTCTACTCGTGCTGTTTTGCACGTTGCGATGATTCAACGTGTCCATCACGTCAAACGTTGCACGACTGCCCGATCGCAGTACATCGCCGATGGCGACCACACATACGGTGTACCACATGTCCGATATCAAATTGTCGATGCGAAAATGCCGTTCGTCCGCTCCCACGTGGCTGTTGGCCATCGGGGCGTTGGGTTCGTTGGTTAAGTAATGCACAACCTGAAAACCCCCGACCCCCGCCTCGTTTCGCACGTCCCACCGCACCACGAACGATTTGTCGTGCACTTCCAACACGTCCAACGTAGTGATCACGTGGCGGGGACAGAAGGCCGATATTTGGAGGGTCAAAACCGGTTGATGCCGAAGTGCGGGCGGCGTCCAGCAAGTGATGCCGCTGGTCGTGTTGTCGGGTAACAGCTTGAGGTGGTCCTGCAGCCATTCCCAGAATTCTTGAAATTGGCAATCACATTGCAACGAGTTACCTGCAATATAATATGAGAAATAAAAGTCATAAACGAGTTAATTATAAGTGGTATATGAAAATTACTCCAGTAACATTTACTACCGGCAATAAAAAGCGATGCGAGATGGCCTTCGATGAAAGTGAGTGCGGCAACGCCCAAGTTTGTTAGTTTGTTGTTGCTTAAGTCAAGTTCGGCTAATTTGCTCAGGTTCCTGAACGCGTTATCGGCGACCCAGTTGATGGCGTTGTCGTTGAGCACGAGTCGTTCTAGAGCAGACAGCGTTTCGAAAGTGCTCGCCTCGATTTTCGTCAAACGGTTGAAAGACAAGTCTAGGGTTTCGAGCACAGCTTGATCCGGCGGAAAATCGGCCAGTTCGTGAACGTGATTTCGCGACAATTTGAGCGACAACAGCGCTGTTAAGCCATGCAAACGCTCTTGAGGCAATAACTCGAGTTCGTTGTCGCTCAAGTCGAGGGTTTGCAGATGCATGAGCGTCTTGAACGCTCCGGGTGACACTTTCGAGATGCGATTGTGATGCAGGATTAACTGGTGCAGATTTGTGAAATCGGAGAAGTCGTGGGAGGTGATAATGCTCAGATTGGTGTACGTGATTTCAAGCCTCTCGATGCTCGACAAACCCAGTTTCTCGTTGAGATCCTCTCGTACCTTTACAATGGGATTTCGATTGAAAACC
The DNA here is from genome assembly GCA_034700445.1 of Stenotaenia linearis. Classification (NCBI taxonomy): domain Eukaryota; kingdom Metazoa; phylum Arthropoda; class Chilopoda; order Geophilomorpha; family Geophilidae; genus Stenotaenia; species Stenotaenia linearis. The sequence goes on from JAQIXT010002019.1 coordinate 4,838, forward strand.
AGCATTTGAATAGCGGGCAAATGAGTGTTGTAGATGCTGTTTGGGATGAAATGGAATCGATTGTTGTTCAATCGAAGGTCCTGCAGCGAATGCAGGTCTTTGAAGACGCCAAAAGGTAAATTTCTCAGCTGGTTGCTCGACAAATCCATCACTTTGAGCAGAGTGAGGTTGTTGAGGGCACTGCCTTCCATCGACCGGATGCGGTTGCCAGACAGATTCAGGCGCCGCAAGTTGACGTGCTCGCTCAATGAGTACTCGCCAAACTCCGATATGGCGTTTCCGGCCAACGATAGAACCTCCAAGTTGGGGACTTTGCTCAGTGCCTCGACCGGCAGTCGATTCAATTTATTGTGGTCCATGTGCAGTTGGCGCAGAAAATGGAGCGGCGTCAGTGTGTTCGTTTCTAACTCGACGATGTTGTTGCCAGCCATGTGGAGTTCCTCCAACTCCCTGAGACCCTCGAACAGCTGTTCGGGCACTGTGGACAGTTCCACTTCGTCCAATTCCAACTTGACCAGGTTGGTCAAAGAGGCGAAACTCGTGGGCGCGATTTGGGACAAGTTGTTCTGCGATAGAATGAGAGTTTTCAATGGAGGCACGTTAAGGAAATCCAAATGCGCGGTATTGAGCTGATTATTCCTCAAATTGAGCAAGTGAAGGGACCGCATCGACAGAAAGGCGTCTTTCTCTATTTCCTCGGTCATGCAGTTCTCGAGCACCAACTCCTCCAAGTTGGTGGTGCCCTCGAACATGTAAGTCCTGAGAGCGAAGATCTGGTTGCTGGTCAGATCCAATTTGCGCAGGCTCGGAAGTCGTTGCAGAGATTGTGGTTCGATGTCCATAATCATGTTATTAGATAAATAAAGCTCCTCGAGCCCGTAGGCGCCCCTAAAAGTGGACTTGCCCAAATGATTCAAATTGTTACTGTCTAAATTGAGATACCGTAGTCTGAGCATGTTGTCGAAAGTGCCGTCTTCGATGGTAGAAATCTCGTTATGATCGAAGTAGAGTTTCTGCACGAAGGATAAATCGACAAAAACCTCTTTCCTCACTTTGGTCTGTTTGTTATGGTTGAGCCAAAGGATCTCCAACTTGGTCAAGCCACGAAAGCTCGAGTTGTGTAATGTGTGTATTTGATTGTTGTCCAATTGGAGGGACTGGAGACTCGACGGGTATCGACTGAGGATGTCACCGATTTCCACGATGCTATTGCCGTGCAGGTTGAGATACTGCAAATTGGCAAGACTTTGTAGAGACTCCTCTTCGATTATCTCGACGCGATTGTTCTGCAGATGAAGTTCCTGTAAACTGGGTAGGGAATAAAACGCGCCTTTTCGAATACGGCGAATGAGGTTGTTCTGCAAGCGCAAGTCCCTCAGTTCCACCAATTCTTGAAACGTCCCTGGCAGAATGTCAGCTATCTTATTATGGTCGACCGAAAGAGAGCGCAGTTCGCGGTTGTACTTGAATAAACTCGAGGGTATTTCCGTGATCTGGTTGAAGGAGAGCTGCAATTGGAAGAGCCGAGCGAGGCCGTGGAAAGCGCCGTTTTCGATGAACTGGAGGGCGTTGTTTTGCAAGTAGAGCACGGCCAGTTGGGAGACATTGACGAATGTCTGGTTGGTAATTTGCAGGATGTTGTTGTTGGATAGAAAAACCTCTTTGAGGTTGGGCAGGTTGGAGAAAACGCCGTTCTCGGTGCCGTGAAGGTGATTGAAAGTGAGGTCGACCGTCCTCAATTTCTTGTTGGCAGCGAAGGCACGCGGGGCGATGCTGAGAACGTTGTTGTGACTCAGATCCAGCGTTTCCAAGTCGAGCAGGTGTACGAAAACGGTGCTATCAATATGCTGGATGTGGTTCATGTAGAGCGAGAGCATGTTGAGATGAGGCATAGTGATGAAACTGGCCTCGTTCAGGCCCGAAATCTCATTGGAACTCAAGTCGAGCCGCTCTAATGCTGTCAAGCGAGTAAATCCATCGTCCGGTATGGTGGATATCAAATTCCACACCAAACGAAGCGTCGCCAATTTCCGGAGGCGGCGTAACGCCTTCAAAGGCACTCCATCCAGCTTGTTGTTGACGAGCACCAGCTCGACCAAAGTGTTCTCGAGTCCCGCGAAAGCGTACTCTGGTAGAAAGGCGATCTCGTTGCTCTGCAGATTCAAACTGGACAAACGAACTTCGTAGAACACGTAGTCGGCCAGTTCTTTGATCTGGTTCGAATCTAAATCGAGCACGCGCAAGTTCTTAAGGCCTTTTAGGGCGGCTGACGGCACTTCTGTCAGTTGACTGTTGACGATCGACAAGCTCTCGAGTTTGTTCTCGAGGCCCTTAAACGCGTCTTCGTCGATGGATATGAGGTGTGAATACGAGATTTGCAGATTGAAAATTGTGACGTTTTCGAAAAAGGAAGCCGGCAGATGCGTCACGTTTTCCTCCAGATGGTAGATGCTTAATGATTTGATGGGGGTCGAGATGAGCGAGAGAATGGCGTTCAATCGATGTAACGTCGTCCCGGGACATTCGACGAATAAGCCTTCTTCCAGGTAGTAACAAGGACACCACGGGTTGTCCTCCCAAGCCGGACACCCGTTGTGAGTGGAGTCGTTGCCGCGAGCTGGTGCCATCAAGAGGACCGTGAGAAGGGCGACGAATGTGGCACACGGCACGATTGTTCTCGCCGCAGCTTCATTGGACATTGTGCGGAACCTCACCTGTAACGAAAAAAAAGTAACAAAATATTATTTCTGGAACGACATGAAAAATAAATGAGATTTTCAAAATGAAATAAATGGGGAGTAAAATAAATTTCTAAAAATAACAAAAGTACAAAAAAGCAAGGAAAATATTCCAGGCGGGTATTGATTTTCCATCTGCAGCTAAGAGCTGGTTGGTTTCATCTTGGTTTATATCTTCACTTCAAATATTTGACTCGTGCCTAAACCATCGCAGCAATCAAATAAAGAGAAAAATCTATTGCGAAATTCACTCGACTCAAACACCATTTTGTATTCTTACTTGCTTTTATTCTTCCTTTCTCTCACTCAAACCCCCCGAATAGTAAATAACACAAGACTGACTTGAAAATTACTCAAAATAGGTATGAAATGTGAAAAATGTAGCGCCGTAACTGCTTTGAGAACATAATGAATTCCGTATAATACTCGCAATTTCCTCTCGCATTGTGCACGCGACATTTAAAAAGATAACTGCTTTTTCCCTAAAAATTTCACTGCAAACGAGCCGTTAGGTCATCTTTCTCGTTTCTTTGGCAACTCGCAAGAACAAGAGGGAAAAAATAATAATAGTAGTGGCAAGAGAGAGAAAGTGAAATTACATTTGCCTTAGGTCGTAAAAAGAGATCAGTGTTTTGGTGTACACAAGGAATAGTCGAAGAAAAGCAAAAGAGGGAACGTTATCTTTATTATTTGCCGAAAATAGGGCATTAAGTGAAGAGAGGAAATATGGAGAAGATCGAATTAAGAATGGCCGACCTCGAACAGAGAAATGAACGAATCCACCCAACCAACAACTCGTTGGCGTCTCATGGGTGCTCGAAAAAGATGAAAGTCCCATAAGAAATCTTGAGTAATACTAATTAGATTACTAACAGCCAAAGACAATTTTTCTTTGCTTGGGCTTCTCTTATTTTTTCCTTTCCAAATGGGGAGCGAAAAAAAGGAGACATTTATCACTTAAATGTTTAGGGAATTGATTGAAAAATTGCGCGCGAAGTTACTGGAGGGAGAGATTATTTGCGTTAAAGATGGTCTTAAATCAATGTTACTAGGAATATCGAATTTAAAATATTTTTTAAATCGTAATAAAAAAAAATTGTAAGCGATATCAATTTGAAATCAATCAAATGGGATTTAAACTGGCACGACATCGTTTTTGCAAATAAAAATTGTAATCATAACCCTAATACCCATACAAACACAAAAAAAAGAGGAGGGAAAATTTTTTCCAAAATTGTCTGCTTGCCATAATGCAGAAGAAATAGTGGTCTCGCTCCTCTAATCTCGAGATTACTTCACTGAAGCAATGAGAAGACGGAACGAGATATTTCACAAAGTATGTGTATCTTGGGTGCGAAATTCTTTGCTCAACCAAAAATGTTTGTGCAAAACAATAAAAGAAATGTAAAAAGTGCGATCGGTCGTAGGATAAAAACGAAATTAAATAGTCCTACGGTTTTTCTTTAATATCATCTTTTGCACTGTAGCTCCCGAATGTCTTTAAATATTTTCCACGTAATTTCTCCCGGCTTATCTTGATGACACTGGATCGCTTTTGCTTAGGGTTTAATTCGCGACATTTGTCTTAAATGATATATGTGTGATAAATATGGAAGAAAATAGTCACGATATTGCGGTTATTTCATTGATTTTTGTATTTTTTTTGGTATTTTTAGAGTTAATTCCTTAAATTTTCTTAATTTTTTTTGTAATTCTTTGCAATATTGTTAAAAATTTCAATATCGCAAATTATCGCAACATCACATCGTCTTCAGGAAAAAATAAAAACGCGAACCCTTATTGGCCCACAATTTACATTACAAACTGTTGATGATAATTAAACGAAACTGAAACTTACAGAAAAGATTTTCGAATGACGCACACTTGCAAATGATCCGTCCACAAGCGAGCAGAAGGTTTAATGAAGTCGGTATTGTTGTAGAAGCAATTTCATTAAACTTTACATGCTCTGCTCTGGTATTCACAGAGTTAGGTATACATGGACAGCTCGTAACATGGATTATTCCGGCTAAACCCCAATGGGAAGCAATTATGCCCAATGTTTCAATAAAAACATCACATCCAATGCAATATCATTCTCAATTTTTAAAGTTTTAATACCTAAAACGTATATAAAAGTAGGATGAAGAATTGAATTTGCGGATTAAGGCCGTAAGCTTGTAGTGTTAAGTAGTCTTGACCTTCCTTCTAAGGTGTTAGAATGATTTGTAACCTTTCTTCCGTTGTTAATACATTCATTTCACCTAACCTTAAATCTAATTTAATTTTTAAATTAAACAATTCTATTTTTATCAACTTGCACTGCAAACGATATCATTTACCTTCCCCCGCACAAAAATAAAACTAATTAATTACTTCTACAACGTGTTTCCATTACTGTTGGCTTCAATTTGAAAATTTATGTTTATTTTTATCACCAAAGAAATTTATATTGCGAATTCGTGTGAATGGAAATGTTTATTGACTCAAATGATTACATTTCCTGTGGCATTAAAACCTCGAGAAAAAAATACTCATAAAAAATCCCAGGGAGCTGTTGCAGGTAACAAGAAAAGATAAGAAAGATGGGGGAGGGGAAGAGATGCATGAGTATAAGAAATGACAGTTGAGGATAACTGTTTGCCTCTGATAACCTCGATTCGGGTCCAGGGCAGAAATGCGTGGCCTGCACACACAATTGGAGGCCTCTGGCCAAGAAAGCCGGTCATTTAATGAAGTGGATCCACCAAACCAAGAGTAAGAAGGAAGAGAAAGAGGAGGAGGCATCATAAAGACGCAGGTTGAAAGCATTTCCTTCGCACTCTTTAAGATCAAATTTTTGGTAACGTTCCAAGTTTCGAAGATGACAATTTAAGCACAAAGTAGGAAAGCTAATTTGATATACTCCGTTAAATCGCGTGTCACCAAACATGCTCGAACAATCTATCAAGTCCATCACAAACTAAATCCGGTAGAGATATTTAATAAATTTAAACAAAAAAATCAAAAAGAATTTCATTATTAATTTTTTTTTTAGTTTTCAATTTATTTTTTTTTGGAAGTACAAAGAGAAAAGCAAAATATGTTTTCTTTTTTCTTGTTTTTTCTATTGACAATGTGATCGTAGTTTCCCTCAGACTCGAATCAGTTGCTATAGTAACGCAGCTTCAATCTTTCCCTAGAAAGCAAAGATGAAAAAAAATGGAGTGAGGAGAAAAAAGGGGAGCAAATCCCTTAGTCTTGAGGAATTGTAACGTCTCGAGTTGATATTCCAAGTGTCCCTAATCCATTTTTACCTTTTGGGAGCACAAAAGAAGGCGCCTTTTACCCTCTTAACAACAGCTTCAATTATGGTTTTCTTTTCTTTCTCCATTGCAAAGTTGACGTTCGTATTATAGGGTTTCTTTTATCGATTGGAAATAAAAAAACCTCATCGTCCTGCCATCACTTGGCGTTTTTCTCAAACCGAAACCGGTTATCAAATAGTAGTATAAGTAGTGTGGTGTAAGTGAAAGAGTCAACTATAAAAAATATTATACAATTTTACTAGGAATTTTATTCTTCGAGGCTATTTCATTATAGTGAATTTCGTATTTAATAAGTGGGTTTAGGAAGACAATAAGAATGATGCAAATAAAAAGGAGATGGGGCCATAAAATTGTAGAGGTAGATTAAAAGGAAAGTTTCGTTGTAAAATTCAATTATTTTTCTAAAGTATTTTTTTTTTTTGGTTTAAAAAAATTCTTTATGGTTTTGAATTTGGAATGTAATTTTGAATTTGGAACGTTTTGAATTTGGAATGTAATTTTGAATTTTACCCATAATTCTATATTGAATTTTACCCATAATTCTATATTGAATTTTCCCATAATCCAAATATAACTTTTTCACAATTCAATTTCAATTTTTCGACAATTAAATATCAATTTTGAATTTTCCCACAATTCAGTTACAACTTTTAATTTTCCCACAATTCAGTTACAACTTTGAATTTCCCACAATTTAGTTTCAATTTTGAATTTTCCCACAATTCCGTTTCATCTTTAAATTTTCCCACAATTCCATTTCAACTTTAAATGTTCCCACAATTCAGTGCGTACAATTTATGGACGCTTCACAAAATCTAATTTTAGAATTTCAGCAACTTCAAAATTCAAATTTATTTCTTAACTCTCATTGCCCATTACAGATTACGTCACATAACTTCAAAACCTCTCACAATCATTCATGAATTTTTTTTGCAAACCAAAAAAAAAAAAAAAAAGAAAGAAAGAAAGAAAAAAAAAAGAAAAGAAAAGAAGTGTCCCCCGAACCATTTATTTCGCCTCATTAATTTTTCTAAAAACAGCAAATTAAACGGTTCCTTTCTTTGGGGAAAAAGTGTAAATTCCCATGAATAAATTAATACTCCAGAGAAAAAGAAGTTCAACACCTTGGAAATGCATGCGAATGACTGAGTACACTTTATTTCACTTTAATTTTCTTCAGAGAATGATTTACAAGACGAGAAGCAGTGTAAATTTATGGCAAACATTTTGTGAATTCTCTAAGTTCAGAGAGGTTGGGATAAAACTGTTAACTGCGAGACTATTTAGAAGAAGGAAAATCGATTTAAGTGAACTTCATCATTTCTCATTACCAAATCTCGTGGCACATTATATTCTGAAGGAGCAATAAATGATATACTTCCAAATTCAAATGTTCTTTATTTATCTTTAACTCGGCGTTGCAGTAAAAAGCAAAATAAAAAGCAAAAAAGAAAGTAATTGTTTTCTTTTTCCACTGTTTCTGAGTACGTCACAAAGCAAAGACACGAGTGAATTCAAAATGACTGCATAGTTTAAAACAAAAAGGAATAACAGCATTTTAATGAGATTCTAATTCCAAGCAAAATTAAATACTCTGCAGGAATCCTAGAATGAATGGAGCGATAAAGTAAACAATTGGCAACTTCATTCCTTGGAATGAAATTTATAATGAAGAAATGTTGGCACTAGCGAACATTG
>JAQIXT010002020.1:0-12580 GCA_034700445.1 Stenotaenia linearis
AGGTCACAGCTGGTTGGAAAAAAAGCGGCAGTCATCAGTGAGTCATTCATAATAAGTTGTTAATATGGATGGAATGAGCGAGTTAAAGGTGGGGAAGTGTGGTTTGAGTATCTGATTGTGTGTAAATGAAGATTGGTTTGATTAATTTGGGTTTATTTTGGTGTTTTTTGGTGGAAACTCGTTGTAAGGAATTTTGTATGGGAAAATAATGAGTTCGGTGTAATGAGGTTTTTTTGTTTTTATTTTAAAAAAAAAAAATAATAGTTGAATCTCTCTGTAGCGAATTTTTTTTCGAACAAATCTTGTTTGTAATTATGACCTCGTTATAACGAAGGAAGTCAAAGTCCTCGAGTTTTTTGTCGTGGAGATGGAATTCGTTGCAACGAAGTTATTGTTTTGACTGTAGTTCATAGAGAAACGATGTTTTAAAATTTCGTTGTAGCGAAAATAGTGTCGCGAATTGAATTTTAGTGATTTGTTATAGTGAGGTTTGAGTCAACGAACCGTTTGTTTGGAAAAACCTCGTTATAACGAAGATATTTAAAAATAAATAGAAACAAACTGAATTTAAATCTCGAACAATTCGTTATAAAGAGGTTCGACAGCAATAAAACTCAATTATAACGAAAAACAGTACAACAAACTGAATTTTAAGTTCGAGCAATTCGTTATATAGAGGTTCAACTGTAACAAAACTCAATTATAACGAAAAACAGTACAAAAAACCGAAATTCAAGTCCCCTTCATTATACCGAGGTAAATCCCAACAACTTGATACTCAAAGCACAATAAACAAAAAACATCCACAACGCAAACCAACTTTTCTAAAACTCCAAAACCCAACATCACTAAATCACTAATATTATCTCCTCCGATAAAAACCAATCACACGCTTCAAAAAATAAAAAAAAATAAAAAAAATAAAAAACCGTCTAGACTCGCGATACCCTTATCACCAAACACAAGTCCACTCGACACGAGAGAACAAAACAATTAACCACCACCAAACACCTCACGACGCAAAAAATAATTGAAGATCCCTCACCTGCGACTAATTGCACGAGTCCCGCCGCTCTCGCCGTCGATTGGTTGATGATATCGGTGACGCAACAGGCCATCACTGCCGTGAACGCCACGAGCAACGCAACAGCAGACGACCCGCCCACTAACACGGTGCTCACCTGCCACGAGACGCTGGGCACATGCGCGAACGTCGTGTACCGTCCGCACTCGGCCACGAGCACGATGTCGCCGTGCGCGGTGAGTTTCGGGTAGTTGCACCGCCGGAAACTGCCGAAATAGACGTCGTGGTGCCGGGTCGTGGCGTTCGTGAAGGGGGGGAGGGTCCCGTGGAGCCAGTAGGGCAGGTAGAAGGCGGTGCTGGCGAGCGCGGCGCTCAGAAGGGAGACGATCGCCCAGAGGACGCCCGTTCCGGTGAGGCTGGTGGCCATGGTCCGGTGGTTGTTGTCGTGGGGGAGCGGGGCGAGGAGTCCGAGGACATGCGGCTCGGGCGGCGAACGGGAGGCGAATGAGGGAATGTGGTGGTGTGGAGTTTGGATGTTCGTCCAATGGGAGTCGGGGTTTGGCGGCGTCTGCTGGGCGAGGGGAGAGTGGTGCCATCTGGGAACGGGGATCGGAGTTGGCGGTGGGACGCGGAAGGTTGGTTTGGGATGGTGGGGGGTGTTGATTGGGTTTTTGTTGTTTTGTGTGATTGAGGTGAGTTAGGGTTTCGAGTTCTCGGGGTGTAGTTAGTTATTACATTCGCCTAACACGCGGAAGGTCTGCGGTTCGAACTCGCACGAGAACTTTTTTTTTAAATTAGTGATTTAAATTTTAATTAATTAATGATTTACATTTTTTTATTAGGAAGAAATACGATATTGATTCAGGTTTTTTTTATTTTGTAATTTTTTTGAACGTTTTTATATTTTTGTTATAGTATCACTGAGAGATATAAGTAGTTTTTGATTTGGGAAATCATCAGGATGTAGTTATTTTTTTTTCTTGTAAAAATTACGTAAACACAAATGGGTGACTTCAATTTGAGATTCCATGAAAGAATTAAATCGATTTTCCTTAAATTTGTGCAGCAAACATTCAAATCAAAGTTATATTTTTGCTATTTAAGTTATTTAGTGTTTATTTTTGTGCTTTTTATAACTTAGACTCAACTTAATAATTCAGAATATCATTATACAAAGTTAGATCGAAGCTGACCTCCATTTGTTTTCCTCGTTATTCGTTTATGCAATGAACTTATTCAGTCTACGGAATGTAAGGAATAAGAAATTTTTTAATAAAACAGCTGTTGGAAGCCTCGAAAGGATGATTTTCTATTATTATCTTGAAAAAGGACTAGTTAGAACCTACTTTTCGCCGTGTTCTCGTGGTGTAGTTGGTTATCACATCCGCCTAACACGCGGAAGGTCTGCGGTTCGAACCCGCACGAGAACATTACATTTTTTATTTTTTTATTTTTAATTTTCCTACTCAAAATGACTTTTAACAACACTATAATAAATGACTCAAAGTTTGTTTTCATTTCTCTATTTATTTTATTTTAATAAAAAAAACCGCTTGACACAAAGTCGTTCGAAATAACGAAGATTAATCCATCGCAAAACTCATTAGAAGTAACTATGGCAATCCCGGATATGGAAAACCTTTATCCCGGAAATTAATCTCCTGCCGAGATCTAATCATTATTTATCATGGACTCACTCTTCACCTCTCCAATAAGTAATAAACACCGACTTCATTAATTTCGAAAAATAAAAACAAACTCAACAAAAATTCACAAAATGTCAACAATTTATTCATTTTCATACATTTTAACATCAAATTCGCCACTCAAAAGCTTAGAATAAACCACTTAAAAACGAAACTGAAACATAACCCGATTACACACTTTCGATTCATAATGACGCTCGAAAGAAGTTTCAGATTTTATCACGGGGCGACACATCGTCTTTAACCCAGTCATAAAAAAACTGATAGGTACAAGAGACGCCGGTTGGTTTATGCGTTTAGATTCGAGTTAAAACTTGCTTCGGAAATGTATCGAACGAAAAAAGATGTGGATAAACACGTATCAGATATCCTCAACAAACTTAAGAACGAGAACGAGGTAAATAGAGCGAATTTCACGAACGAATTAAAGCTGCGCTGCAGCATAAAGCAGATGCACCTCGATGCCCGGTAGTAACAAAATTTCAAATTTAGTCACATGGCTGGCCGTTTTTTTCATCGTTTTAGTCGTTAAATAGCAATATTTCATCGAAAACACAAATTTAATTATAGATGTTTAGTTCGGCGTAAATTTGTGTGTCTAAATTTATCTTGGTCAGTAAAAAACAAAAATTACGTAACGTTTTTTAACTGTAATTTGAAATTTTGAAATTTTTGAAGTTTTTGTAAAAATGAATTGATTTTGTTGTTATTTTTATTTCAGAGAAACAATCGCGGTTTCACGTTTGCCAAGATGTACGTTGTGGTGCGAGATTATGAAAGTGCGAAAAGGTAATTGAGTTTTAACCCTTTTTTTGTAATTTTTTAAATTTTTTGTAATTTTATTCTCAGATATTTAGCTGGTTATTTGAGTATCAAGGAACGTGACGCAGCAGCTCATAAATTGATGGGACAAATTCACGAACAAAGTGGTTATTTGGAAAAAGCGCTTCAGTCGTACAAAAGATCGCTGGAATTGGAGGAAAATCAAAAGGATGTTGTTTTGAAAAGTAAGATTGAACCGCGTTAATGTGAAGTTAAAGTAAATTTGTGGTTTTTGTTCCAGTTTGCGAACTGTATTGCGAATTACCCGTCGATCCTGAACGCGCAAGGGTAATTATGCTTATTTTGTTCCTTATTTCCGTTATAAAATGATTTTTTTGTAGTATTGGGCCGATCGTGCCGAAGTGTTGTTCCCGAATCATGATATTGTGTTTAAATTGAGGGTAATGGTTGAGAAATGATTAGAAAATTAGTGATTTATTTATTTTTTTCGTTTTTTTCGAAGGAATGCATCGTGACGGCCGACGGTGAACAGAATTCTCAAGATTTAGAAGATTTAATTGCAGCTGAATTAGCTAAAAGGCCGTTGGATGCGCGGTTAAGGATCAAATTGATAAAATTGTACCTCGATACGGAACGTGTGGTCGAAGCTTACGATCACGCGATTCAAGTTGAGAGTAAACGACCGTATGCTGATTGTTTGGATTGGTATTATTGTCTTACGGATACTTTGGAGGTTTGTTTTTACAAATATTTTGTAACTTTGTGGTTTATTGATGTTTTTGAATTTTTTTTTAGGTTTATTTAGACGAAAATGGACAGAATCTTACGTCTGATTTTTACGTTCAAGCGTTAAATGCTTACGATCGGCTCGTGTATTTGTGTTTGGACGAAAGAGGAAAGAGAAGTAAAGTTGCGTCGATGTACGTTGAAGTGTTTTTGTTGATTTAATGAGTCTTATTTAATTAATTTTTTTTATAAGTAGCATAAATCAAGTCACAAGTGCTGCTGATTGCGCCGTTGCATTGCATTCGTGAGTTTAATAATTTTATTTTATTTTTTTTTTAAATAAAAGTTTTTAATTTTTTTAATAGATTTGACCAAACATTGTACAAAGCTTGCCAATTGCCTGAGTCACGTGACGGATGGTGGGGAGCTTTTCTCAATCACATGCGGGGCCAGTTGTATTTTCATTTAGGAACGTTTCTGTTAAAAAGAGTTAAAAAAGTAAATTTTTAAAAAAAATTTTAATTTGCTTTTTCAATTTATAAATTTATAATTTTTTTTTAAATTAAGGAACACGGTCAAGCGAATATTAAAGAGGCGAGTTGGATGTCGGCTGCTTTGTTTTTAGCTGCGTATAGTTTCAAGCCTCTTGATCAACATTCCTTGTGGTACGTTCAAGCTACGGAGGCGAAACGAAAGGAATTTACGTCCGTTTATAAAGAAACGTGCTTCAGATTAAGTCAGACTGGTAAATTTAAATTTTTTTCATTTTTTCATTTTTTTTAAAATTTGATTAAATTAAATTTTTTTCATTTTAGGTCACATGATCATATGTTTGTGTAAAGAGGACCGGTCGAAATGGCTTCAAAAAATTAGACAGCAAGTGTGCACAGCGCAGGGTCGTGAGAAAATATTTCAGAGGTTTTGCAACACTCGCGATGTGGCTGCGAAAACATCGAATTTAATGACCGATGCGACGTTTTTGGAATTCACTCCCGAGTTTCCAGATGTTAAAACGTTACAAGAATATGATGAAAGTGAGATTCAACAAATTATTAAGTTTGATTTAATTAATTAATTAATTAATTAATTAAATTTTTTTTTAATATTAAAAGGTGCACATTTACTTTATCCTGATTCGCTTCATCACGTGGTTTGGCTCGCAATGCAGTATTACACGGCAAAACAGAAAATCCAACCTGATTATCATTTCAAAATATTCGAAGGACTGCAGTTTTCAGTTAATAATTTAAACACTGCGACCCCCGAATCGCTTTGTCAATTAGACATCGACGCGTTTTTGCACGCCACTGGTACAATATCGATAAATAAAATTTTATGAATATTTAATTTCAATTTTTTTAAAATTTATTTTGTAGTACAAACCACAGCTTTAGCATTCGAAGAACGAAATGCCGTTTACGGCGATCACGACACTTCTACTTGTTTACCCGTCAGTATTTCCATTCAACTGTGCACCGATCAGCAAGCTAATTGGTGGTCAGCTGCTTATCGACTGTACAGTAACTTGGCCAAGGAAAACTTGTCGGAAATGCGACGAGTTTTACAACACGGAGTCGAAGTCGTTCGCTTGCTGGGATTGCACGGAATCGATGCGATGTTGGCCGTTCATTTAGCAGAAACATTCGCAGAAAGAGTATTTATTTCATTATTAAATTAAATTAATTTTATTTAATTATTAATTGATTTTTTGATTCAGGCGAGGGAATTGAAGGAGCAAAACAACAACGACATTTGGCGACAACTCGAAAGCCGAGCGGCGCATTATTGGAAAGCGGCGATCGAGATGTTGGAAAAATTGTCTAAGAATCAGCTGTCTAGGATGCCGAAAGATAGACTGTTTAATAGTCCCTCACGCGACCCTTCGACCGAGGAAGTGAGGAAACTAATAGAGGAAGGTAGTTTTTATTTGGCTTGCCAGGCAATGAATTCGAATAAAAACGAAGCGGCTTTGGAGATGTTTGAGAAACTAAAAACGCCTTATTCGTCGTATTATCAAGCTTTGGTTAGTTTTTTAAATTTTTTTAAAATTTTATAATTTTATTTTTTGTGATTATTTTTTTTTTAAATTTTTTTGTAGATTTATAAGAAATTGGCGACCGAAGATTTCGATCAGCCTCGAGAACTAATAACATCCGAAATGCGAAGCAAACACATCATTTTATTGACAAAGTCCCGCGATGCTTTTTACGTGACTTTGGATCGCATTCAAGGAAACAAAAAGCATCCACTTAATCAGGTTTTGTCGTACGAGGTCGAAGAGATCGAAACCAAATTGGCCAGAATCGATCCCGATACTGGTATTCATTTAATATTTAAAATTTTTAAAAATTTTCAAAAAGTTAATTTTTTTTTTTAAATTTTAGCGCAACGACATGCTTTTGATGCGTTGTCGGATGAATGTGTGTCGTCGCAAGATTCGGAAGATCGCGACCAGGAATCGCCTCGTCCTCTCGCAACACCGTCGCGGAAGACGCACATGCTTCACAGTACGCCGCACATCAGCGTGCGACGGGATTCTCCCGATCAGATCATGCAAACCAGACATCAAGAGGAACACACGAGACCGAGTCCCGAACGATTGGACGCTCAAGTCAGATATTTGACGTTCTCGCAGGAGTCGATGTTTAAACAGATGTTTGGCGAACAAACTAAACTGTTCACGGAACAGACTAAGATGTTTTCGGAAATGAGCGGGAAAATTGTGGAGGAATTGAAAGATATTAAGGTATTTTTTTAAATTTTTTTTTTTTAAATTTTTTTTTAATTTTTTATTATTTTTTTAGGTGCATCTGGAGGAAATAGGAAAACAAATTGCAGCCACGAATAGACTGCGATCTGCAGCTGTCGTTAAGAAGAGTGAAAGGGTTAAACAACCAACTGAGACCTTTGATAACGACGAATATGATTATGAAAATTATTACTACGATGAAGATGAAACTGACGAATCCACTGCGCCTTACGATTACCATTACAGTGCAGCGTACAAATATCCAGAACCGGTTCAAAATGAGTACCCATACGGCAACGTGACTGGTACAACAGTTTTATTTTATTTTTTCACTTTCCTAAAATTTATTTTTGATTTCAGGGCTTCATGGAACCTCGACCGTGACCTACGCTCCACCCCAACCCGGGGGACGGGGTTTACAACGTCCAGCGTACCCGAACTTTTATCCAAACGGTCCACCGCAACAACCGATGATCCCCGGCGCCGCTGCTCACGTATTACCACCGGGTCATTTGGCCTATTTCGGCGCTGGAGGCATTTCGGCAGGATTGCCGTTCAGTGAAGGACAGAAATTACCGGAATTCAATTTCAATCCCGCACTCACTACTGTACAAACGATTCCTGTATCGAAAAATGCAGAAACTGTTGGAAAACAGTCGGTGTTTAATCGACTCGGACCATCAAGTCAGGGTGACGTCACAACAAGTAATTTCGACGACTTTGAACGATTTTCACGATTTTGATCGAATTTTTTAAATTTTTTAAATTTTTAGATTTTTCGTTTGTCGCCACAACGACTTCGAGCATAACTGCAACAGTTACAACAACACCTGCCACTGGATTTCAGTTACTGAACCAAAATCAACCTAAAGACGGTACAAAAATTCATTCTCAAGATTTTCAGTTTCTAAATTAATAAATTCACCAACAGCTCAAGTTGCTTCGATCACAACGCCGCCGAACAAACAGTCCTCTATTGCTCCACACGCTTTTCAAATCACGATGCCACCAAAGACGTCGAGCGCGGCGTCGACAACGTTCCAAAGCATCATCTCCTCTCCGACCATCCAGCCGGAATTCGACAGCAAACAGTCGTCGCCCGACGGCAGGAACCGAACGGCGAGTGGAGACGAGGAGCAAGTCGAGGAATCGACGGGAGGCGACTTCCAACCGGTCATTCCGTTGCCCGACGAAGTGGAAGTGCGGACGGGCGAAGAGGACGAAACTGTGCTTTTTGAATCTCGTGCAAAACTTTTCCGATTTGTCAACAAGGAGTGGAAAGAGCGGGGGATTGGCATGCTGAAGATCCTGTTCAACGAGAAGAGCGGTCGAAGTCGCCTCCTGATGCGACGGGACCAGGTGTGGAAAATTTGCGCCAATCACTTCATTCTCTCGGACATGAAATTGACGTCCATGAAGGACAACGAGACCACGTGGCTCTGGGCCGCCAACGATTTTGCGGACGAGAAAATGGTGATGGAAAGATTTTGCGTCAAGTTCAAAACCGCCGAAATTGCGCAGAGTTTCAAAAAGGAGTTCGAAAAGGCGCAGGAGAAGCAGAAGAACAAATCTCCGGTCGTGGCCGAAGCGAAACCGGTCGAGGGATTCGGCGATAAGTTCAAGCCAAAGTCCGGTTCCTGGGAGTGCGACGTGTGTTTGGTGAGCAACAACGCGAACGTGACGTCGTGCGTCGCCTGCTCGACGCCCAGAAGCGGCGCGCAAGCGGAACAGGAGGCGAAACCGTCGAAATTCGTTTGGCCTTCGACCCCGTCGACGACTTTACAGAAGTTCGGCGCCGAATCGGACAGCAAACCGAAAGAAGGGTCCGGTTTCAACTTGCCGGCGGCGACAACGACCACCAAAACTTGGTCCTTCGGGATCCAGCAGCCGCCGGCGACCCCGACGCAGGAAAAACCCGCGGAATTTGTCTTCGGTGGCGCCAAGTCCAGCGATCTTGGAGGCGGAGGGTTCGTTTTCGGCGCTTCGGCCGTGAAGAAAACCGACGAACCGATAAGTTACGGCGGATTTACGTTTAAAACGTCGCCGACCATCAAACCAGTCGTCGAGAAAAAGGAAGAACAGAAGGTCGGGTCTGTCAAAGCGGTCGTTTCGAAGGGAAAAGATACAGAAAACAAAGGAAGTAAGTCACCGAAAAGCGGAGTGTTTGCTCAGTTTAAATTCACGTCTCCAACTACAAAACCCGAAATAGTTTTCACAAAGACCGCGTCCGTGGAACCTGAAACGCGCAAGGACGAGACGACGATGACGCCGATAAGCGGGCTGATGAAGAAAGCCGAGACGGGAATGAGTTTTTCGGTGCTGGCCGGCGAAAAGGCGGACACGAAGTTCAAAATGGACCCGAATTTCAAGGGTTTCGAGGGATCAGGTCAGAGCGTTTTCCGGTCGGCCGATAAATCGAGCGAGGACATCGAGGCCGAAGCGGACGTGCAGTTCGAACCGGTCGTGCCGTTGCCGGAACTGATCCAAGTGAGGACGGGCGAGGAAGACGACGACAAACTGTTCGGGGAACGCGCGCGGCTGTACCGTTATGACGCGGCCACGTCGCAGTGGAAGGAACGAGGGGTCGGCGAGATGAAAATCCTGAAGAACCGACTCTCGGGCGCCTTGAGGATCCTCATGAGACGCGAGCAGGTGCACAAGGTGTGCGCCAACCACAGAATCGAGCCGTACATGGAGCTGAAGAAGATGTCGACCTCGGAGCGAGCGTGGACGTGGGCTGCGAAGGATTTCTCGGAGGAAATCGAGAGCGACGACACGTTCGCGATCAAGTTCAAGACGCAGGACCTGGCAGACAAGTTCGCGAAGGTGTTCGAGGAGTGTTTGGAGGAAGTCAGGAGCGAGAAGTCGTTGACGACCGAACCGGAAGTGGAAGAAGAGAAGGTGGAGAGGAAGGATCCAGAGGCTCCGTTGGCGGAAATGTTCAAACCGAAGGAGAATTCGTGGGAATGCGGTACGTGTTTGGTCAGGAACGACGGGAAGGACGATAAATGCGTCGCGTGCGGAACGAACAGAACATGCGCGGCGGACGAGTCGACCAAACCGCTGTCGGAGCTGTTCAAACCGAAGGAGAACTCGTGGGAGTGCTCGTCGTGTCTAATCAGAAACAACGCTCAAGACGGCGCATGCGTCGCGTGCAAAACCGACCGACTGAGCGCCGGCGCCGACGTGAAGGTCGACGAACCGAAATTCGTCTTCGGAGCCAAACCGGAGGACCCGGCCTTCAAGTTCGGCATGACGACACCGACAAAATCGACCCCCGTCTTCCAGTTCGGCGACGCGGGCAAACTCGAGAGCGTCGAGTTCAAATTCGGCACCCCGCAGAACTTCACGTTCAACTTCAGCGGCGTGCGGCCAAAGAGCCCGACCAAGACGCCAAAGACGCCCGAGGCCGAGTCGGCCGGCGAGGG
Organism: Stenotaenia linearis; assembly: GCA_034700445.1. Taxonomy (NCBI): domain Eukaryota; kingdom Metazoa; phylum Arthropoda; class Chilopoda; order Geophilomorpha; family Geophilidae; genus Stenotaenia; species Stenotaenia linearis. The sequence continues at coordinate 10,417 of JAQIXT010002020.1, forward strand.
CGACGACAGCTACGGCGGCGACGACGAGGGCGACCACATCTTCTTCAGTCCCGTCATCCCCTTGCCGGACAAGGTCGAGGTCAAGACCGGCGAGGAGGACGAGGAAGTCCTGTACTGCCAGAGAGCCAAACTCTTCCGGATGGTCGGCAAGGAATGGAAGGAAAGGGGTCTGGGAGAGTTCAAGATCCTGAGGCACAAAGAGACGGGTAAAGTCCGCTTTCTGATGCGACGCGAACAGGTCCACAAAGTGTGTTTGAATCATTATTTGAGTTCGGACCTGAATTTCGTGGCCAAGGACGAAAAATCGTGGATGTGGGGCGCGACCGATTACGCCGAGAACGACCCGGTCAAGGAGGTGTTCACGCTGAGGTTCAAGAACGAGGAGATCGCCAAGAGTTTTATGGATGCCGTGGACGGCGCGAGGTCTGCCGGGAAGAAGAGGGAAGTCGCCGTCAAGAGTCCGAGCGCCGCGCCGACGTTCAGTTTCAAGATCGACGCCGCCGCGACGTCGCCTACGAGCGGGTTCTCGTTCGGGAGCAAGTTCGGGGTCGCGTCGAGCCCCTCGGCGTTTATTTTCGGTGGATCGAGTCCAGTGAAGAAGGTCGACGAAGAGGTGGAGGTGGTTTTCGTCAAGGAACCGAGTAAAGAGAAGAGGGAGATGGCGGCGAAGTTGATGTTGCCGCAGAATTTTTACGATTACGAGTTTGCGAAGGCGTGTCCTGGATGTCGCGGATGCGACGATGAGGGTTGGGTGTTTGAGAGTAGAGGGGGGAAGGGTGAGAAGGTGGGAGAAGGTGAAAAGGGAGTGGAGTTCGAGATTGTTGGGGAGAATAAGGCGGAGCCGGATCGAGTGAAGCAGGCGTTGGATTTGAATTTGCCGCCGAATTTTTATTTGTACGAGAAGAAGCCGCCGTGTCCGGGATGCAGGGGGTGCGAAGATGGCGAGAAGAGCGAGTGTGCGGATGAAAGTGTGGTGGAAGGTAAATTTGTTTTTTATGATTTTTGGTGTTTATGTAGTTGAATTGTAATATGTAAATTTAAGTGAATTTTGTGGAAATTCTATTGAATTTTAGTGAATTTGGTGGAAATACTATTGAATTTCAGTGAATTTGGTGGAAATTCTATTGAATTTCAGTGAATTTTAGTGATTTTGCAAAAGTTTTACTAATTTTCATCGAATTTTGCAAAGTTTATTTTATCGAATTCTATTGAATTTTACTAAAACTTATGAAAATACTAGTGAATTTCACTTGGTTTTGCGGAAATGCTGTAGAATTTCAATCAGTTTAGCAAAAATTCATTGAATTTTACAAAATTGATATTGAATACTGCAAAACTGATTTTAAATTTCGCTGAATTTTACTTAATTATGCAAAAATGCTATTGAAATTCGTCGAATTTCACTTGTAAATTATAAGAGATAGAGCAAAGATTCCACTTAGAAGGTTATAGAGCACTATCACATTAGTCTAGATATAATTAACACATCTTATATTTGCCTTAATTCTCAAATTCGGCCTTATTTCTCAAATTCGGCCGTAATTCTTGAATTCACTCTTTATTCTTAAATTCGCTCTTAATTCTCAAATTCGGCCTTCAGAGGCCATTGCAGGGGGGCTGCAAGGATGCATTTGCATCCCCAAAAAACCTCTAAATTCCCTCTAATATTTAGAATGCTATGCCTTTCAGTACTTGCAAAAATGCAATAGGGTAAAGGAAAGTTTACCTCCTAGTGCAGAAAGTAAACTAAATGCAATAAGAAAAAAATGTAATCAGAAACTTATAACAAATATTAATTTTAAAAAAAATAATATTTTGCACCCTCCAAAATTAATTTCTGCGTTCGCCACTGAATTTCACCAAATTATGGAAAATTCATATTGAATTTTACTCAATTTTGCTGAAATAATATTCGAAATGTTCCAAAGTTGACCTCCTTTTAATTCTGTTAAAAATTCTTAGACGCAAAAAAATCGGATCCAGAACCACAAACGACACCTTCAAAGACAATGTTCAGCGACACGACCGGCCTTGACTTTGCAAACTTAGCCAAACAGGGTGCTCAGCCATTCACAACACAGTCGTCCATTTTCAAAGTGAGCAGCGCAAACATCAAAGTATTTGGAACACCAAAGCAAACTGGAACCGACGATGACAGTGAGGT
>JAQIXT010002021.1:0-12569 GCA_034700445.1 Stenotaenia linearis
CCCAATTTTGTATTTTTGCCTTGGACGTGAAATTTGCTAGTTACAAAATGTAGCCATTTCTTTTAAATTTCAGTGAGTTGATTGAGTTTTCTATAAAAATTCAAGTAGGGAATAAAATTTCGTGGCGCTGCCATCAACCTCTCTTTAACCCGACGCCCAAAGCTGGTATTGTATGAATTATGTGGGACTGTCCAGACAGAATGTAAATGAGCTCTGAATAAATTGTTACTGAAGTGTTACAAATGTAGAAGAATTAGTCAAGTGTTAAATAACATTTTGCCATATCAATTGTGACTGCCAGTATATATTGGCTGGCACTGGCATTAGGGCATAAGATGCACCAGTCATGACCGATTGAAGACTCAAGCCTATAATAAAGCTGACTAAACCTAACTTCATGTTTATATTCTCTAATGCTAGGTTCACACTTGTGTTCATACTTGAAGTAGAATAAGAAAGTAAGGAGGAGTTGACAAAATATGAACATTAGTTCACATTTTTGTGACCACCGGTAACCACGGGTCGGCACTGTTCATTGTGTAGGCATATCATTGGCCATGCATGAGAGGGCCTTGCTGAAAGAACTCTTCCGGTGCTGATGGACACAACATGGATGTTTTCCGCATGCGATGCTCGATGAGGCCTAACGGCATACGATGATGCCAATGGGATGGAAGTGTTAATACTGCGGGTTGAGACACAAGGCAAGCCAAGGGAGTCTTTACTTTGGCCCTGCTGTTGCTCTGATGTCGGCGTGGGACCGAGGCGTACCAGTCATGAATGCACAAAGGTCTGCCAGCTTAGGAATAAAGCCATCATACCTTATGAAATTAGCATTTGTGTCACAGTTTATAAAGTGCACCGAGGTTTCACAATTTGAGTTACCTAAATCACCTATCTTACATGAACTACTTCTTCTTACTTTTCTTATCTTTCCTTACTTCAACTTCAAGTGTGAATTTAGCTTTAATTGTACATCACTCACCAGGATTCTCTCTGACATGGGCCTTAGCATGGAGAATCCAGAAATTGGTCTCACTGTGATTGGCTTCGGAGGTCTCTGCCGTCTAGGAGGCAGAGAAAGCCTGGTCCTCGGTGCACTAATACAATGAGTGACACAAACACAGTTTTCATAAGGTGTGGTTTATTCTTAAGCCTGCAGAACATCGCGCATTTGTGACTGGTATGCCTTGGTCCCATGCCAATGCCGGAGCAGCAGTGGGGCTAAAGTAAAGAAACCCCCGACTTGCATCATGTCTCAACAGGCATTATCAACACTCGCATCCCATTGACATCATCGTATGCCATCATCGTAGGCCTCATCAAGCGTCACATGTGGAGAACGAACCATGTTGCATGCATCAGCACCGAAAGAGTTCTCTTCGCAAGGCATTCTCAGCCTTTCCTTTATACCTTTGCATTGGCCACGCACTTCAGGTGCGCCTTAGTGGCCAATGGCAATGCCTACACAACAGATGTGCTGACCGGCGGTCACAATACACAATAAACAAATTTGTTTACAGTATGTTTTCATTTTGAATAACTTTAAATAACTTTAAAATAAAAACTGAAGCAAAACACACAAAAAAATTTAGTTTCAGTGTAGCTTCAATATCTATAGATTTTCTACCATTTAATTTCAAAAATAAAAATATTTTCTGATTTTTATAGATTTTGTGGGAAAAAAAAACTAGATCTACCAAAAAAACTAAATACTTGGTTAGCTTTTTTTAAGCAGTCGGAAGCGGAGTTATGGAGGTGAGTGGTTAGGGTAAAAATATCAAATACACGTTACGCAATTTATGGATGTCCCTTCTAGATGATCGCATTAAAAGAAAATTGAGCTTTCAGAGAAAGATAAAACAGCTTATAACCAACAAAATATCTATTCTGAAATGCAAATATCTGATTAATGAATATTGCAGCAATGTTTACCTTGGGAGAAATAACGGTCCAGAAACGACATAAACAATTTTATTCACAAGCGCCAAAAATTTAATGTATGTATGGAAAACTTTCCACAATTTGGTCCTTTTACAGAATATGCAGTCGTACTAAAAAAAAAAAAAGTATCAATACAAAAATAGTAATTTCCGTAAACATAATGCAATAATTTATGCAAAAAGTTAGTAAATTTTTATTTTTGTTTTAAAATTTGCAAATAAAGTTTACCTGTTCACATGGGTCCAATCGTGGACCTCCAGGTTCTATATAATCAATCCGTAATGGAATTTTATATCCCCTACAACCAAAATAATAGTTTTCCGGCATTTCGTCTATACCAATCTTAACATTTTCGCAATGATAATGCTCCACGTTATTAATTGTATCTTTTGTTATAGCTTCCACGACAACCCAGCTAAAAAAAATTACAAAATATTTACATAAAAATAGTAATTTCCACAAACAAAGTGCAAATTTCAGTAATTTATGCAAAAAAGTTCTAAATTTTTATTTTTGTTTTAAAATTTTGCAAATATTTTACATATTGTTACTAAAATTTTATAGTATATACTATAAAGTGACCACATAACTATGTACAAATTATTTGCAGAAATTTTTTAACTCAACATACGGTGTTTTTAGACTCGTATCGCAAATTATGACATAATCCTGATATGCGATGTAACGTTTAGTTGCGATTTTTATGTCACGAGCTATGTATGCAAGTGGAGGCATTCGCTCAGTGTCGTAGTTCTCCACATCCAGTTGGATTCCACCTAAGTCTTCTTTGAAGTTTTCGAACCGGATTTTCAAGTCATTGCTTAAGGCTTTGATTTTGAAGGCGTTTTCCTGCCATTTTTGCAGTATTGAGAGTGGGGATGGGTGGTCCGGGATTGTAGGTGGGTTTTGGGGTCGTAGATATCCTTGCTCATCGGTTTTACGATGGGGATTACGTGTTTGGAAGGGGTTTTTGGTTATTTCGTAGAAGAATCCGCCGACTATTAGATATGTTGGGATATATAACGCTCGGATTAAACTCATGAATGGGAATTTTGAGAGGGTTTCTTGTGTGTTGAAGGATTTACACTCTTGATTTTGAGGGATAAATGCACGGTACTGTTGGGGGTAACAATAAGTTGATGGGGTGACGATGAGCTGGGGTTTGGAAAGAGTGTTGGGATTGTTAATTGTTGAGGAGCATCGTCAGTGGCTGTTTCTTTTTCTTTTTCTTTGTTTGGATTGTTAGTTATTGTGTGTTGGTGGTAGATGGGAGAGTGAATCGGTCGAACCGGTTGCAAATTTGTACCGTATCTAGAATTTGTAAATCTGTAAAAAAATCTGTGAAAATCTTTAAAAGTCAATATAAGCTGTCGAAATCTTTAAAAATTTGTGAAAATTTTTTTTAAAAAGTTTTTCAAAACTCAGAAAATCCGTGAAAATCTATGAACATCTTTCAATCTTTAGAAATCTTTTGAGAGTGAAGTTTTAAAATTTTTTTTTTAAATCTGGAAATTTAGGAATAACTCTTTAAAAAAATATAAAAAATTATAAAAATCTTATAAATTCCAAAAATCAACACAAAACTCATATAACATTTATAAATTCACATACAAACAAAACTAAAAACCACTCTCCTCCCACTCCCATCAAAATACACACTTTTTACTTCCCAGTCCACTTACAACTACCCACCCACAACTAAACTGGAAACAGAACCACCCACAACCCCTTTCAAAAAAACAAAAACCCATTATTACAACCATCACCAACCATTTTCCAAATTCCAAGTACAAAACCAACCAAAACAAAAAACAGAAAAACATGAATCTACTTCGAGCACTCTACGAAACAACAAGCGCAATACTAAACCGCTATCTCTACTCATCAACCACAAAGAAATGGCAAAACGACATCCTAAAACTATCCCTCACAAACCGTGATCCCCATCGTACCAACGACGGCAAAGGATACCTACGAATTCACAACTCGACCACACAAAATCCCCATTACTCTATCATAGAGAAGTGGCGGAACAACGTGTTCAAGTCGCCGCAACAACTCGACTCGGACGCCGACTTCAACGACGGCTTCGACGGCGAACAGTTGGACGTCGTCGGTGCCGTCGGCTCGATGCCCAAGTGCGCGCTCATACAATACGATGAGAAAATACCGAGTAAATGTTACATTTCGTACCAAGATTACGTCGTTGTTTGCGATACGAGCATGAAAGCGCCTTTTTATGCGATACAAGGTGTGACGAAAAGGACTGCGGAATGTTTAGCGCATCGGCATTGCGAGGCTTTTAAGATTGTTTTGAGGGATAAACCAGAGGATTATCATTTTGGGATGCAAGGGTATAGTGAGAGGTTGTTGGTGAAGCATGTTCAGCCGGCTGGTGTTGAAAGGGGTGAGGTGAGATTGGTTTTGTTTGGTTGAGAAAGATTTATGATTTTTTTTGTTAATTTTTTTGTGTAGGTTTTGTGTGATTATTGTAGGAATTTGAATTTTTGGAAGGTTTTTAATGGATATATTAAATTTCTGACGCAGTTTTATGATATGGTTTATTTGTGTTCTGGATCCTTGTTTCTGCAACAGTAAGTTTTAGTTTCTAGTGAAATTATGATTTGCTGCTCCTTTGCTTTCCTGCAGTGATTGGATATCGTAGTTTTCGACGCGATTGAAATTCCGAGCGGGGTGAAATGGTACTTACTGTTAGGTTAGGGGTATATAATTTTAAGGGCACCAACTACACGATTGTGTCTAGAAACCATGAAAGTTTGGTACATCTAATTCAACGGGAAGTGCCTTTAAAGCCCGCTCCGAATTGTGAGAAATTTTGTAGATGATCACTGCAGGGAACTAATGGGGCAGCTAATCAATGCAAATTCAAATAGCAGTTAATTATATGAAATTTTCTTATTTTTGGTGAAATTCTCAGTGAAATATCGGAATTTTTATTAGCTGCCCCTTATCTTTCCTGTAGTAATCAGATAACGAAATCGATGCTGCGCTTACAATTTGGAGCGGGTTAAAATACTATTTTCCGTTCACTTAAGGTTATATAATTTTAAAGTCACCAACTACAAAACTGAACCTAGAAACCCTCAAAATTTGGAATCTGTAACTGAACCGGAAGTATCTTTAAAACCCGCTCCGAATTGAAAGATATTTCAGAGTTGATCACTGCAGGAAAGCAAAGGGGCAGCTAGTCAAAATATCACCAAACAACAATTAAAATATTGTATTTTAACACTAAATTAATGACAATTATATTGAAATTGGATAATTTAATCAATTTTATTTCAATTCTTATAATACAATAAGCAAACAATCATTTCTTCAGAGGCGACGGCGACATCGACCGCGGTACCGAAGACGCTCCATCTCACTTCTTCAAAGTTATTTTTTGCAAAAATGGCATGGGAAGTTACAGATTCGAGTGCTACATAGTTGAAAACAAACAACTTCAAGACCAACATCCAGATTTATGGGATTTTCTTGTCTCGAGAGAAGAATTACAAAGAATTTCAGGAATGAACTTCTTCCCAAAAATCGCAAACAGAATGATAAAACAAAACACTCCGAGCCGCTTCTACGCTCCAAAACGCAATTCTACTCCCACAAACTAAAAAAAAGAAGAAAAACCACAAAAACTAGACAATCGAATTGAATGACTTTATTCATCAACTACAAAATTGAACTCAACTTTATCACCCCACAGTACCACCCACACCCACCCCTCCACCCGCACTAGCACTACCACCTCCAGACAACTGGAACTGAATTGTAATACTAGTTATCAAATCAAAAATCCCTCGTAAAACAGTTACAAACGCCCCAAGCGGGATCCCGAATAACAAATTCCCAGCTTTGAAGAGATCATCGACTATCATTTGACCTTGAGCAATGGCAACCTGAATTTGTCGCAGTATACAACAAGACTGAAATGAAAAATAAAACATTTTACACCAAAAAAATTTAAAAAAAAAATTTTTTTTTTACCAAGTCTAAGAAGTCCTGAACAGTATTAAAAACCGTACCTGTGAAGATATTAAACACACCTTCGACGGCTTTTTGGAACACACCGAACCCGAGACCTAATACGTTGATGAGATCGCCGGGAATCACGGTGATGAGCCGCAAGAAATCACCGATTGCGGTCTGGATGATGTTCTCCAGATCGGTAATAAGGCTCGAATGGGCCTTAATCTCCACACCGAAATTGGTTTTTCCGGCGAAATTCGCATTTGATTGGGCGTTCCCGCTAAAACTCGCATTTGACTGAGGTTTCGTAGTTGTACCGAAATCGAAGAGGAACGCCGTCGAAGCTGAGACGAAAACGCTCAAAATGAGAGTGGAGATCAATGACTTGAACATCTGTGGATTGATTTGATGATTTACACACCGATTTTAAACCATTTTAAGCGACATACCATGCGACTTGACTATGATGATCAGGAATTGAATGTGGAGTCATTTTAACCACAACTTGTGCATAAATTAAGGATATTACGGAAGTTGCTCAATTTATAGACATCATCAATATTTTGTAATAATTCCATCAACTTTGTCTTTTTTTTTAAAATAAACTTTTTAATTTCCTTTTTAGTATTAAAAGTTATTTATGAACGCGTAAAAGTGATGTCGCCGACGTCAGTAGGAAAAAAAAGTGTGCATTTTTGTCGGTTGTGGATGAGGAATGAGTTCTAAGGGGGAAAGTAGGATGAAACTTTTATCCTGATCTAGATATCCTTTAGATGTAGAATTATGAAATTGACACGTGTGGAAATGTAGCTGTGTTCGCACGGTATTCGTGAACGATACCGAGGAAGTTTGGTTTTTCTTAAATTTTTCTTAAATGGTTGGAGATGGTTTCAAGGGATTGGTGGGGTTGTGTACGAAGTTTGATGTGAGAAATCCAATGGTAAATTCAAATTTGACCTTGAAGGTTATTTTCAAGGTTATTTTTGGTTTGTAAATTGTAAAGCGTTGAAGACAGGTAAAAAAAAAGTCAATTAGAAAGTTGTAGAGCATCATCAAATTAGTCTAAAAATGATTTTAGATTCTTTAAAAATTACTTGCAATGTTGGAAAAAGTAAGACCTTCCATGAGGATTGTTTTCTAACAATGTATAATATTGTAAGTTAAAATTTAAACATTTCTGAGCTAATTAGATGATGCTGTACAACTTTCTAATTGACCTTTGTTCTCTATTTTCAAAAGTTAAGTACTTACAAAATAATGACCTTGAGAATGATTTTAAAGATCAAATGTTAAGTTATTATTGTATCATTGCATCAGAACAAATTTCCCACATACGATACAATTATATACTTCGATCTAGATATATATGTGCTAATTATATTGTTGGCAATGTTGACTGTTTGTTTGTTTGCCTATCACATGTTTGATTGTTTTGGTTTCATTGTAGCTTTCCTTTTTTTCTCTGTTGGAGTAGCTCAACTGTTTGGTATGATTTCAGGGCTAATAGACCTACATCACACTCCTGGTTACTAAAATGCAATTATTATAATAATGATATATCAGTAAGATTCCCTTCATGGCTTGAAACTCGATAACTTGACTTCCAGTGATAATTCTGACTTTAATTCAAAAAGTTTATTTTCCATCTTCGAATTCCATTCATTCTACCAAAAGTGCATCACAGCCCTTAAATTAACTTAAAGGTAAGATTTTATTAGTTACAAGAGTTAAAAACCATAATATTAACTATTAATACACTTTAGATTAAAATAAAAATAATTTATATTTTCAAAATTACATCCAAAATGGCTGTTTCCTGTAAGTTTCATAACCTATTCACCTTTTGGTCTGAATGAAGTGAAATTGATAAATTTTTTATAACATCCTTTGATCACATGATCAGTAACAAACTTATTTCACTACATCATTATAGACAGATTGAGTGAAATGAATGAGAACATGTGATGAATTCTTCATCATTTATGTCAGTCATTCATTCGAGTTTAATTATGTACTAGGAAAGTTGATCAAAGGAGGAAATTCATTTTAATGGAAAAATGAAAATTAATAAATGGAAAAAATAATAAAAATAAAAATTTAATTATATTTTTTTAATATTTTAAATTAAAATTAAAATTGAAACCAAATCGAATACAAAAATATTTACTTTTGTGAATATAAAAATTATTTTAAAAATAAATATTGGTTTTTTAATATTTTAAATTAAAAATAAAATAAATCACAAAATCAAATATATAAACTTTGTTTTTTAAATAAAAAATGTAATTTTTTTTTTTTAAATCATCCTTTTTAACATTTAAACCAAACACTGTAAAATAAAAAACAAAAAAAATATCATTGCTCACAATTTATTCAACATCAATTACAAATCAATACAATTCCATTCATTACTCAGTAGTTACATTGTGGTGAATGTCATGCCCAACATGTCCACTTCCACCAACGCTGGTGTTTCCTCCAGCTTTAAACTCGACTTGCAAACTCGAAACTAGCTCCAAAATAGTGTGAAGAAATCCAACGAAGAGTTTCACAGGCATTGCAAGTGCTTTGCTTCCTCCTGACATCAAATCGCCAGCCAATTTCGCTCCACTTTCGATCGCTGTCTTCAAAGCTTTCTCCACATTACCTGCCTATTAATTGATTCAAATTTAAACCTTAAATAAATTATATTTCCATATTTACCTGTCCTAAGAATTCTTTTACGCCGTGAAAAGCAGTGTCAGTCGCAACATGAAGCAGCCCTTCCAGCGATTTCACGAATACTCCGGCCCCGGAACCCAATCCGTTTATGACATCTTTGGGGATGTGGGCAATGAGTCCAACGAATGCTCCGATTGTACTTTGAAACAAATGCTCTAATCTGACCAATCCGTCTGTACTCGCATTTATGCCGAATGCAACATGTGCACCGCCGCCAGCTTTTCCACTCCCGCCGGCGTGACCACTCCCGCCGGCGTGACCACTTCCCCCGACGTGACCACTTCCCCCGCCGTGCGACTTGTGCGACCCTGAACCTGAGACAGAAGTTTCACCGCCGATGTCGAATAAGAAAGCGGTCGAAGAGGCGATGCAAATCGACACGAAGAAAAGTGAAATGATATTTTTAGACATCTGAAAGTAAAGTTTTAAGGACGAGAGTTTGGTTGGTTTGGGTTGAATTTGGAATTTACCGTCGAATGATGTTTTTGGTTGTTTCCAATGTCTGTTGGTTGACTGTGTGAACGAATTTAGGATTTCAGGAGATTATATGGGCGTTGAAATGAAGGAAATTGCACAATTGACATGTTATGAATTACTATACATATCAATCTTTTGTTATAATATTTTTGTTCAACGTGTTCCTTGAAATTTTTACGCTTTTCCTCTTAGAAATTAATCCAATTAATTATGAAATGTGGAGGAAGATTTTTGTGTCAGCTGTTATTCTAAGTGAGGGTTTAATACTATTTTATTTGATTTTTTTTATTTATTTATTATCTTGACAAAAATTATTACGTCAATGTAATTAATTTTTATTTCAAAATCATTTTTGATGAATATTGATGATAGTTTTGGTCAAATGAGTTAGAATGATTAAAATATTTTTTTTTTAATTTACTATTTTGATTAATATTTTGCTTTATTTAATAATCAAGTTAATAAAACTGGTATATTATTTACATAATCACAATAACCAAGTTTTACAGCTAATTAATCATTAACAATGATCAACAAATGCTTGAAATGATCACATTTTAATCAACATTTCATTTTCATTTGATATCACAGTTGATAAAAATTGATGAAAATATTATGTGATTAAAAAATACTGTTAAAATTACTATATAATTGTTAAATTGATTCTAGTGCTATTCTTTTCGTTGCTATTATTAATCAATCAATTACAGGAAATAATTTTTTATTTGGCAACTCTTGATCCCGGATTCAAAATTGCTTTTCCCCTTTTACTCGAATCTGTTAAACAATGTGGATGCTTTCGCTAGAAAAACTCAAAACAGGAAAATAAATTGCTTGTTGTTTAGTTTAGCCAACAATTACTTAGAAGCTTGTTGCAAACGTTCATTTGCTTGTTTTGTTGAGTTTTCTATTGATTTTTTATTATATGTTTACCTTTTGGATTTACAAAGTAGAGGAAACTGTAATTTTTAACTTTACTCATCGCCTTAATACCATTTTACACCAGAGGTTTGGATCTTAATCTTAGGGTCTAGGTTAGATCCATAAGTTTGTTAGGAGAACTCAGTTAGTAAACAACCAGTTACAGAGCTCTGTTATGCAGATCTCGGCCAATGGAATGGATCCATTGGATGAGGTCTGCTGGTGTGAACAAGATATAACTATGATGGAGAGAGGGAGAGCAGCTGTTTCATGCCAGACTGGCGTAGAGGACATAATGTAGGAAGATGTTTGGTAGTAAAGCCTAACTCTATGGGTATTTTTCTAATACATGTAGTGTAATTAATGATTTGCATTTTTTGGAGTGCAGGTAGATCTAGCATTATTATTATCTAGCATTTTAGCATGTTTTACACGTGTTTTACACGTATTTTAGACAATGTAGATTCACTTTCGACTTGTTTCAGACAATGTAGATCCAGTTTAAACTTATTTTAGACAAGGTAAGTTCAGCTTAGACTTATTTTGGTAATTTTAGACCGAGTTTACTACACTAATTTTAGTTACTGCATTTTTCCATTTTGGATATTTTATAATTTTAAATTTATAATTTGCTCCATTTTGTTTGATCATTTCAGACTCATTTTAGACTAATTTTAGTTTTCTTTTAGTCATTTTAAGCTTAGTTTACTTTTATTTTAGTCATTTTTTATTGTATTTCTATTTTACTCATTTTAAGCTTAGATTACTTCCATTTTAGTCATTTTAGACTTATTTTATTTCCATTTTACTCATTTTATTTCCATTTTACTCATTTTAAGCTAAGTTTACTTTCATTTTAGTCATTTTAAGCTTAGTTTACTTCCATTTTAGTCATTTTAGACTCATTTTACTTTCATTTTTATCATTTTAGATCTCTTTTATCCAAGTTTTCCTTGTCATTGCCTCCTACACACGTGTCCAAGGAGGAACTACATTTAACCACTCCATAGTGAATACAAAACCTCTATACAAGAACAGGATGTTCGTACACAGGAACGTGGAGTACCCTAACGACAAAAACTGAAGTGAGGAAATCAAACCCTACACACTTTTAGCGAGGAAAAATAAATTAACAAAAAAAAACAAATACTAAACCCATTTAATGCTCTGAAATTCATTTATTTTTCATTTAGGTACTTTACAAATTAAAAAATAAATTCATATTTAATTATTTTTCACTTCTGCCAACTTAAGAGCTGACAGTTACATTTCCACTAACATTTCCATTTACGTCTCCATCAGATTTCGTTACTAAATCTTCTTTACTTGTAGTGAAATGAGTTACATCATCCGATCCGCTTGTTTCGGCTTCACTGCCAACACTGATTTTCGCTTTTCCTTCGCCCGTTGCCTCGCCGGTTGCGCCTTTGTCGCTCTTAGTTGCCACTTTAGTTGTTGGGTGGTGTTTTACAGGTTTCTCATGTTTCCCATGTTTCCCATGATGCACCGAAACGCTGTTTTCGACATGCGCAGATCCGCTGGCCGATCCACTTCCGTGTTGGTAACCACCTGCTCCGGCCTCGACTTCGAATTTAACGCTTCCCGCGATTTCCAAAATGGCTTTTAGGAATGTGGTGATTGTTTCTACCGGAAGTGCCAAGAAAAAATGTCCGCCTTCGTATAGATCTTCAGCCAGTTTCACGCCGTGTTCTACGGTGAGTTTTATTGTTCCTTCTATGCCGCCTACCTAAGTGTGTGGATAAAATTTAAAAAAATTTTTTTTGGAGATGGGGGTTGGCTTTTCAACAATATAAAATACGTAATTAGAAATTGTGAAATTAATTAATTTTTTTAGATTCTCGATGTTACGAATAACGAATCTACTTTTAACGGAAATCCCATTATAACGAAGAAATAAAACATTTAATGTACAAAAATTTTGTTTTGACGGAACTCTTCATAACGATACTGATTCTTTTTGTACATTATAATGAAGCTCGATATAATAGAGAGTTTGCGGAGCTTTTCCCTTATACACACTAGAGCTTTTCCTTAGAGCACTCATAATGTAAGGTTTCAGCTCTAAGGGATTGCATAAAAGAGATTTGTGATTATAATTTTTTCCTACCTTAAGTTATGTCTGGGTAACTTAAAAATGAGATTTGAATTGACGATCTGTTCGTGGCCAAAATAATGTGATTTTTATTAAATTTAAGTGCCAATGCTTCACAACAAGTTGATGCTGTTGTTATTGAAGTTCATTTCAGTTTATTTTTGTATTTTGTATCGCTGGATGGCTTTTAAAAACCAGGATTTTAATCGTGGAAAGTTAGATCGGAGCCAAACGCCGCCATGTTTGTTTTGTCTGTTCGATTGTTTTAGTGTAAAGCTAGATTCACACCTGACGTAACGTAACGTTAACTTAACAAATTAAGACTTAACTACCTTGAGTGTGTTCACACTTGCCAGTTGTTTCTTGTTCAAATTGACCAATGAGATAGCTGCACACAAAGTGGCGTGTC
>JAQIXT010002022.1:0-12562 GCA_034700445.1 Stenotaenia linearis
CCCCCCCCCCCCCCCCCCCCCCCCCCCCCCCCCCCCCCCCCCCCCAAAAAAAGATTTTTTTTTTTAAAAGTCAGAGAAAAAGAAAGGAAGAAAAAAAATAAGGCAAAAAAAATTTAAAAATAGGCAGAGAAGAGGGAGAAGAAAAAAAAAAAAAAAAAAAGGGAAAAGACAAAAAAAGAACAAGATAAAAAACGATTTTAAGAAAGAAATTTAAAAAAATTAAAAAGAAAAAAAAATACAAAAAAAGAGAGAAAAATACAAGAGGAGAAAAAAAAGACAAACCAACCGAAATAAATAACCTAATCGAACATTAAAATCATTATTCTATTTACCTTTCTTTGTCTTGTCTCGACACTGTCAGTCACTGCAGCCCAAATATTTCCTTTATGACGTCGCAGCGATTCCTTTGCTTCAGTTGTCGAAATAACTCCGACGTCATTTTCTTTTCTATCTCTGCCATAATTAGTGACTAAAGTAACGACAGTATCAACCATATTCTTCCAATTTTCTTGTAACCACTGCACTGCATTTTGGTTGCCACAATGATTCATAGCTACTTGCAAATCGTCTGCAGTGAAATTATTCTGTTCCGCTTCCTAAACATTCAAAACAAATTCAATTTATGATATGGCACTGAAAAATAAATTGATTTTCATTTACTCTTAAAAGCCTGACAAGTTCGAATCCTTGTGATCTCATCTTCTCCTGACGACGTCTTTCAATCAGCTCCTCCAAATTTAAATAATAATCGTTTCGATTAATAGGTTCGGCAGAATATTGGCGATCGCGGTGAGATCCAAATTCTGGTTCATCGTAATACGAACGGACAGGACTCGGATCTTTAGAAATACCCCCAAATAACGAACTACGACTGGAGGAAAAGTAAGGCAAGTGATCATTTGTATGTACTGCATTTGATCGGCGATAGGAATGGGAAAATTCCCGGTCACCCCCAATAAGAGAGGAACGACTAGAGGCACGATACATAGAGCTGGGCCGGGTTTCTTCCGAAGCGGAGCCATCTGATAAATTGGTTTGGGTAGAAATTGTCTGTGGGGGAGGGGAAGTTCCTTTTGAAATGACTTCAACCTATAGATTTTTAAAAAAAGAGAAGATATTATAACAAAAAAGTGGGAACGACGTTTGCGGCTTTAAGCAATCAAGAAACGGGGTTTGTTTTTAAATTTGCTTCTCTAAATTAATTCACTAAAGTATTTTCTCCGAAGAAATATTCTTTGAAAAAAAATTTCATAAAAGCAAATTTTTAATAAACTGACCTTTCTCTTAATGCCAGTCCTAAATTTTTCAGTTTTATTCAAGGAATTTAAACTGATTAAATAATCAATTGAATTATAATTGCAGAATTGACTGGGACAGTTTTAGTGAGTTATTTCGTTACAACTACGAGTCCTAAATTAAATTTTGTAGTAATTCAATCTATATCAAATTGCATCTTGTCCCAATTTTGTCAAACTTAAAATATTAATACCTAGTTATCTAACACCACCTTTCTTTGTGGTTCGCTCCCGTCTGATTTAATCCCATTTTCGATTTCTGCATTGCTCTTCTCAACACTTTTCATGTCGTTTACATCAGCTTGTACACTGGTCGACATGTTCGGAATTTTATTCAGTTCCATACTTCTGTCAGACGGTTGATTTAACTTCAACGCAGCATCCATCTCATTCACCAAATCCTACAACAGAAAGAAAAAAAAATTAAATCTTCAACTTTACTCGATCAGTTTTCAATTACTTGTGCCATCGCGTCAACCATTTCTTCGGGAGTTTTTGAACTTGGTCGGCGATCTTTCAGACTAGACGAAGATCTCGAATCGACTCCTCCACTCGAAGGCGATTTGACGCCTCCGTCCCTCCTGCGTCTTCGGCGATCACCGCTCGATCGACGCGCGCCACCCCCGGTCTTACAACAGGCGACGCAAATTTTCGTCGAATGAGGATTGATCAAAGTACAATGTTCGCACTGCCAGCCCTTCTCGTTGCTCCGAGCCATGCGCATCGAACGCAATTCTTCTTCGTCACTTGCCGAATAATAATCTTCCTCCGAACTAGTGTTCTCCAATCTAGATCTTCTCCCAGTGTGGAAACCACCGTGGGTCGCTCGACGTCCGCTCCTTGGAAACGGTCCTTCAGCAGCACTGCCGGTGCTGTGCGTCTTGTGAAGTCTCGCGGACTTGCTGCTGAAAGTAGGAGAAGGCGGTCTCTGCACTTGAGGAAGGTACGGCGAGAAGGGAGCCATTGCCATGGGATTATGAAGATGGCCCATGCTGGTGTAGCTGTTTAATCTATACCCAGATTCGGAACATGGATAATTCATGCTGGAATTGCTCGGTGTGCGTTTTAACTGGTCCATAGGTTGAAAAACATTGGGGGGATAGAAATTTTGAGGATGAGCCATCCATGGTGGAATCATTGGGTATGGAGTCATGTAAGGATTCATAAAGGGTGCAGCGTTTTGCATTTGCGCCATATAATTCAAATCTTGAATCGACTGTGCCTGCTGATATACAACAAAATTTCTATTTATTAAAATCATTTTTTCATAATAGTAATTATTCACTTGTGGCATGTTCATTGGCTGCATTCCAGGAGGTCGATTTTGCAGATCACTAACGCTCGAACTATTAGGCGTCATTCGACCCAAAGTCATTGACCCGGTTCTGTTACCATTATATAAAATTATTACTTAAAAAATTTTTGATTTATTGATTTGCTTACGGATTATTGTAAGCCCTTTTAGGTAGTGTTGGAAAGCCTTGAAATCCCAACTGATCTCCTGATGCGAAGTCGCCTTTATTGAGGGAATTTGGGTATGCTGTCTGATTTACTCTTTGAGGCTGGAAATTTAAAACAACAATAATTTTTAATACTTGAATTCATAAATTAAAATTAAATTCTATTTACAGCAGCTTCGTTTGCATAAGTTGGCGACTGCCTATTCTTGAAATTTGAAAAATCATTCCCTGGGGCTTCGTTGTCCGAAACATTGGAATAGGAACTACAAGATGACGAAAGTCTACGGAAAGATTCGTCTGAAATAAAGTCAATTAATTAAAAATTTATCCAGATTTACATTAAAATCTAAAAACAAACTTTGCGGTAATGTTTTCGGTGGACGCTCGGGTGGTTCGTCTTTAGGCACCGGTGGTAGAGGTCGACCGATCATTCGCCGTAGACTACCGACTTTGTCCATAAAAAATGACTCTTTCTTTGGTAAAGGGGGATTCTATTTTTAAAAAAATTTTTTTTTGGTTTTTTACTTTTAACTAATGTATTTTCGAATTACTGGTTGGCTGAATTTCCTGCCAAACAAAGGTGAAGATGGCACTGATTTCTGCGATTTACGTCTTCGCGGTGGGGGTATGGGCAGTCGATTGGGATCAGCTTCTTGTTCCGGTCCCTTAGATGTTTGTATTTTTAAAGAATCCACAGCTTTCCTCGCGTGATTTCTTCGTTTTGGATGTCGATGATACATGTCGTCACAAGATAAGCAGAAGATCAGTTCCGAACATTTCTCACAGCGAACAGCCGGCGTCGAACTCCCACAAAGATCACAATGTTTACCATCACGATGCGTGCGAGTTTCTTTAAACAAAAAAAAATTAAATTAAATTTCTCCAATAAAATATATCAATAAAACAAATTTTACCTGCACGTTTTAGAACCATTGTATCCGACTTACTGTCTGGTTTTGACTGCAAGCTTTCGTCACACTTAGATGTAGCCTAAATGATAAACAAAAACGAGTTGGATAAATTTTATAAAATTTATCCATAAAAACCAAGGCTTTTTCGATCATTTTTAACACATAGTTGTTTATGCATGCATTCAATTTTATTTTTAGAGATGCATTCGTGCCAAGATCCAAGAATTAAAATTAACTTGCAATTTCCTGAAGCCAAAAACCCCACAAGCAAAGGGTTAAACAACTAAAAATACTATAATATAAATACCATTAACGCACAGTAAATATTTCCTCATTTTGAAATTAGTCTACAACGAAATACCAACCACGTTACGTAATTAATGTAACAAGATAATCACGAAACAAAACCAGTAAATAAAATTAAAGTGTTACAAATGTTAAAAATTAAACGATACTTCTCATAAAACTGTAAATATCCAACCGCATGCCTAAATTCTAGAAGTTTTAATGCATCACCTTCGAACTTCAATGGTTTCTTTGACCAGTGTACAAGAAGATGTTGCACTCCCCACAAGTTTTTCCAATAAGACTCTTCAAGGAGTCAACGCGGCAACCTGCCAGCAAGTCTGCCGAATAGAGAGCGCTCTTTTGCAGTGTCTATGCTTAAAATAGAAGCATGAAGTTTGTGGCTATAAGAGACAGTTGTTGAGCAATTATTCATCTGATATCTTAGCCTTCGAAAATCAAATCTATTTTCTTCCGTTTCCGTAAAAAACAAATTACATTTTACAAAAAATTAAAATGACAAATTTGTCTGTTTGTTTATAGCACTGCCATGTAGACATAATTTAGTATTTATTTATAATTATTATAATAAATTTAGGAGTGAGTAAATTTATCAAAGTTATTTGATTCTAAACAAATCTGATTCATGGGTTGTTTCACTTAAGATTTGTAGTCAGGGTCATTGTAAAGGAGCTAAATGTATTTCTGGTTTTGCCAACCCAAAAAAAAAAAATTTTATTTTTTGTTTAGAAAAGTAAAGTGACTTCTAAAATGGCAGTTAGTCTGCAAAACTTTTAGAACACTTGATAAACCTTTGCAAAGTAAACAACCCTTTTGAGGAGGAATGTTGAGCAGATCAAATTTCTTACTTGTGATTAAACAAGGGCCATATTGTGATCAGCGAATAGCTTTAAAACATTTAAAACACTTAAAACTTTAAGTTAAAATATTAACTTCCGAAATATTGAAATGTAAAACAAATTTCATTATATTTTAAAATATTTTAAAATTTGTTTTGCATTACTGCTCTAGATAAAAGTTCTTGTTTGTTATTTTACACAATACTCATTACTCGTCTTTGCTATTTCTTACTTGAAAATTTAACCTTGACACTTATAAATAGTTTCTGATCCACGCATTAAATCTGAAGTAAAAATTACTAAGACTTCAACCTTTTACATGACTCAAACGTAACCGGAAGAAATAAAGTAAGCATGCGGTCATTTACCATTGCATTTAAGTTATTGTCAACGACGCTCTCTGTTGGTGCCGCTGGTTCTAGATTTAAGTTATTTTCATTTTCATCGTTAGTCTGTTTTAATTGAGCAGAATCGGTTTCTTCTTCTATTTTTGTTGAAGTTGGCTTGTCAAGAGCTGGATCCCTGTATGAAAACCTCTTCCATAAACCTTGTACTATGTTCATCATAAAGCCTGAAGTTCCTTCTGAAGAATTTTCTTCATCTAAACCTAAATAAAAATTCAATATAAGAAAAATGTAAAAAATCAAACAGTGGACCTAATTTACTGGAATCAGAATTCATTGTATCGTTGTCAATTAATTTTTTGGTAGAAGAATTCGATGTATCGTTGTCATTTAATTTTTTGGTAGAAGAAGTCGATGTATCGTTCTCGTTAATAGTCCCTGATGTTATTAAATTGGCATTTGAGATGGATTTTTCAGAATTTGTTGAATGGAAAACTGTTTCTTTTGCACTGTTTTGATCTAAATATTAAAAAAAACAATTAAAAATTAAATTTTGTCATTTTGTCAACAAAAAATATTTAAAAGAAATACCCGTTTTGTTCTCGAATAACAACAATTGCTGCTGCATTTTTTGGTCAATTGGATTCAATGATTTGTTAGATTTGACATTAGAAGTGACTGTGCTTTGTTTAGTGAGTTCTTCTGACTCTGACAATTTTCTCATAGTCGTTTCCTTACCTAATTCTAATTGAAGAAGCAGTAATTCAAGCATAACATACGCAATCTGTCTCGAATCGGTGCGATAGTTTTCTGAAACCTGCCAAAAATAAGCCGTTTTTTCGCAACCAAGGAGTGTTAATATTTCCTCATAACCCTGCATTTTAATATAATGAAATTAACTCATTTTTATATTCAATAAATAACTATAATTAATACAAACTAACGTATATTTTGTCCAACTTTCGAAAGCATCCTCCATATATATGTATTTTGAAGTTATTTTTCTGCAGTAATTTTTTCCCAACCTCCACAAGTTCTGCAAGTCCTTCTGATGCCAAATTAACATCCTAAATTCAAAATAAAAAGATTAAAAAAATAAAATTAAACAAAATTAAGCAAAACTCCACTAACTTTTGCATTTCTTAGAATATCAGCCGCAGAAATCAATTCAACCTTTTCTTCGATTGGGCATTTTATATTACTCAACTTCTTCAATATATCGTCAATGGACTTTAATGACGATCCATCTTCAAGTAACTTAATAGCCGTCTCTTTCAACAATCTGAAAGGCAAAATAATAATGATAAAAAAAAAACAAATATCCCAAAGAGATCAAAGTACAATTTTTTATTTTTTATTTAATTTTAAACTGCATTTAAAATGTCGACCTTGATGATAAAGATCGAGATCGAAACTAATTTAAGGTCAGCATACTCAACATGACAACAACGGTATTTACTAGAAAATCAAACTAAACACAAACATAAACAAAATATGGAATTTTCACAAAATTACCTTAGGGATTCGTGTACATCCTTCATAATTCCTGGAAATTGTCAATTACGATGTCACTGGACCCAGGCATGTGACACTGTAGGTACGTTGTACTCAACTCAAACCATTTCTGCAGTACAGCATTTAGTTCTAAACTGTTAATTAGATGTCAAGTTTTTGTTAATTCAGAAGAATCTGCAATTTCACTAAACTAAAATAAACAAGTACCTTGAGATCGCTGTTCATGTCGTATGACAAACTTTCAAAACGAAAGTTACTCTCCAATCACGTGTCTTCTCTCGCAAATATCACCACGAGATGTCGGGAAATGTTTCGCGCAGTTGAGGCGGGAAATTTAAATATCTCAAGTAAATTCTAAAACGCTATTCAATTGAAAGATGGCGCTTATCCCGTTACAGATGATGTATTGTTTATTTTTTAGCCTAAAAGAGTTCGTTGAATTGAAGGAAAAAAAATCTAATTTATGAATGGGAAGTACACACAGTTTATTTCTTAAACTGTATGATAAACGATCAGCGAAAAAACCATTACTGACAGATGCTGAACTAATAAAATTAAAAAAGATTCTCATCGACATGACCGACAAAGATGCTACTGGCATTACTTTCGACCAAATGAGGGTGTCATATAACATTTTATTTAATTCGGGTGATTTTACTTTCATTAATCTTCTCAATTTATTAGAACTATCTGCACTTTTACATGAGCTCCAGCATAATCGAAAGATTATACGAAGCTATGCAGTGGAAACATGATATGAAACGTTCCTCCAAAAGAATCGTAGAAAGAAACACAGTGTCTCCCATTGCATTTGTATACGTGTTAGCCAATATTATTAAAGGTGACCTAATGCAAAAAGCGCAAATTATTCGTTTTATGGTTGGAGGTCGAGACACAGGTTTCACAACAAGTCTTGATCTTCACAGCGTAATTAATAAAATTATTATGAAATTTCGGAAATTTAATTATTAATTGCAATTGTTCTACTTTTAAATCTCAGTTTATACAAGATTTACTCAGTAACCATCTTCAAACCTTGTCCAAGCATGAATTACTCATGGTGTTTGACACCGACTCGGAAGAAGCAGCTAAAGAGAGATTAGCATTGTCTTTGCTGCAAGACCTCCTTGATCCAGGTTAATTAGTTTTCATTCCTCTTTTTTATTAATGAAATTATGTAACCGAGAAGATTCAATCGGGAATACGCTGCCAACTTTGACCGAATACGATGATAAGGACTTAGCACGTTTTTTAGAGAACAATCTAATCATATTGTATTTGATTCATCAATTAATGTATCCTCCATTCCCGATTTATCAAAGCACTTGGCAAGTAAGAAAAGAGAAAAAAATTTCAAAAAAATTTGGTGAATAAAAAAAAAATTTCCGAAGTTTCAGTCTTTTCTACCGACCTTTTTACTACCCGAGCCTGACGAAAGTGAACGTTACACAACAAGTATTCTGGACGTTCCATCGATAATTTTTTTAAATTTGCACATTCCGAGACTTGCAAGTAAAACCCACGAGTGGATGCTGGTTTGCAGCAGTTCGGATGTACCATTAATTCATAATTACTCAACTAATTTCATACGAGCCATAAAATTTATTAATTATTTCTGAATTATTTTAGGTTGATAAATTCAGCTTTGAGGAGGTAATCTCATGTTGTTCTCGTTATGAAAACACACTATTTATCATTGAAGATTCAGATCTTTATCGCTTCGGAGGGTTTTCGAGTGATAAATTGTTTGTTTGTCCTAAATTTAGGGGTGAGAATTCATGGTAATTTGTTCTTTGAGCCAACTAATATTATTTCCCATTTAAAAAAGGCTCGTTAGGTTGTTTTGTTTTCTCACTGGTTCCTTACATGTCCGTTTACAAATCGACAGGAATAAATAAAAATTGGATTTATCTGAACGATTTCACGCACAAAGACGAAACTCGATGTTTGGTAACCTTTTAAAAAAATATTTTATTTACGATGTTTCTACATAATTAATTATTTAGGGATTCGGAGGCAACGATAATCTTTTTGCATTTTCTGTTCAATCGGATTGTAAAACTGGCGTTTCATACCCAACATTGACTTACAATTCTCCTCAGTTAGCATCGAAGACTAATTTTACTGTGAGCAAATTCGAAATTTGGGCTATTTTTCGCTCGAAAGCAATGCGTCCTTCTGGTTGGAAAACTTCTCCATCTCGTGTACGGCAGTTTAGAAGTACAAGCTCATTGGTTATAAGATCGGAATCTCGCCTTAGATATTAGATTTTTGTATAGAATAGAATGTATTAAATTAAATAAAAATATAAGGAAATGACGTAAACTCAGAATTATTATTTTTTAATTCACAAAGGAAAACATTCAACATTCGGTAAAAGATAACTCATAATAATCAAATCTAATTCAAAACATTTATCCTCCATTTTGTAGATTAATAATAAGATGGAGTCTGAGGTGTTTAGAGTGTCCATAAACACAGTGACTCAATTTCAACATTTATTTAAAGAAAATAACTGAAAAAATATTTTAAATGATATTATAATTGAATACAAAACATTTATAATCCAAACTGGCCGTACAAATAATATGGAATGAATTCAAAGAGGTAAAACATTACAATAATCGAATTGTGCATAAAAATTAAATAACAATTGGAAGTGTCAGTAACTGTTGTTTTTCTTTGGCATTGTTAAATAATAAAACAACTTCGCAACCGAAAAAAAATTAAAAGGTGAAATAGGTGTGAAATTCTCAAATTGCAAGTAGATGTGATGTGATTCGGAGAATCGATCAAAACCTCACCAATAAATTTTTCCACTTTACTAACGTATTGATCCGAAAATTGTGATTTATTTTTGATTTATTTTAAATCTAATTTATAGTACGATTAAGGTGATTGTGCTAGCAGTTCGTTAATAATAGTTTTGAAGAAGACTAGAAATCTTTTATTTTTATAACTGCAAATTTCAAATTTGTTTGCAAATAGAACTACAATTTGAGCAAATAGTACGAGTCTATTTCTCCTTCTGTTATCATTCATACTGGATATTACTAGAATAGATGAAAAAAGTAATTTTAAATATAAATAAAATTTTTTCCATGAGAAATGCCCCAACACCACTACAAAACTTTTCCAACAAATTTTTAACTGTAAAGAAGAGAAAATATTAAATATTTTCAAAAAGTACTTTCGTAAATGAAAAAAATATTAAAAAATCAATATTCAGCACCATGTTTAATTAATAAACTGTAATTAACAAACAAAAGTGCTCGATAATTCAAATTGCACGATAATGGATACATCAAAGCCCAAAAATAAAAAAGAAAGGAAAAAGATTTTCAACATTTCCCATTACACTTTTATCCTACAGTACATATCGATATTAACATGTACGCACAACAAACCACGTGACACATGATACTAATCAATCACAGCTTGAAAATAATAAAAAAATCATTTATCCTTTTACACTCTCGTAATATCATCATCCTTCTAATTGTTGTTAAATCGGTTTCATCCACAAAAAAAAATAATATGAATAATAAAACAGAAATAAAACCGGTTAAACCTCATAGCCGCTGGATAACATGATCTCGGCTAGCGTGGAGAAGAACTTGATATTGATGTGTATAAGTTTGAGGACAGTGCTCACACGAAAACCGTTTTCGAACGTGATTCCAACGGACATGAAGAATCCAATTTTTCTTGTAGTTAAAAGTCAGAGTTGGCCGACATTGACGGCAACGATACTGGGGTGAAAAAGAAAAACTTTTATTACTCGTCGTCGAAGGTGTCGGCGACGAAACCGAGTTCTTCCTTCTCTTTTTCGGCGAATTCTTAAACTCCTCATCAATTTCCTCGTCCTCTTCCTCGTCTTCATCAGTCTGGATTATTTTCCGAGGCTTACTTTGCTTCCTCGATCGCTTCACTTGTGTCACAATCCGCATATCAACTTGCGATTCGTACGATGACAAATCGAGTAACGCATTGTCACAATTGGATTTCTCGCCTCCCTCTTCGGCCGTTTGACTCTCCTCCTTCCCTGGGAAATGCTTTCGAATTACCGCCACGCATAACGGACAAAGTCGCGGATGATGCAAGGGGAAATGATTGGCGAGAGTTTGACGCGAGTTGAGAGAAAATCCGCAATGGGGGCACCGCACGATAAAGTCATCGTCATGCATGAACTCCACGTGTTCCCGTAAAACGGTATCAAATGGAGTTCGAAAATTGCAATCCTCAGCTAAACACTGCAGCACCTCGCCGGTGTGAATCCGCATGTGCTCCATCATGTTGGTTTGCGAAGAGCAACCGTATTGGCACAACGAACACATATAAGTACATGATCGAAAAGAATTGGAATTTTCGTTTCGATGCAGCAATAAAACGTGCGTTTGTAGTGACGATTGATTGGCAAACTCGCAACCGCATTCCCGACAACAGATTTCTTTTTTGGTCGCGTTGTTTTTCTTCGTGGTGTCCGAATGCCTTTCGTCCTTGTGGTTCTCCAGTAGTTTTCTGTGCGTAGATTTAAAGTCGCAACGGTCGCAATCCATTAAGTCTTTATTGTGGGCCATGATTCCATGCGTCTCCAATTCCGACGGGCCATCGAATGTCTCAGTGCAGTCTTCACATTTCACAAAGTTGCGGTCATGGCTGGGAATGAGGTGGAAGAGAAAAAAAAACAACATGGAAGAATATATTGAGTGACACTTTTTCAATACTACTCAGTACAATACTTACAGCTGAAAGAACTGGTCAGAAGAGCAGCCAAAGCAAAGAGACAACAGAATTAATTGGATAGAAAAGAATTACAACAAAGAGAATATTGTTCTTCTGACCAGAGTGAAGGAAAAGACACAAAACGACAGACAAGAACACTCACACAGAAAAAAAAAAAGAAATGTACAGACAGTAATACATTAGGTATCAAGTGAAGTTTGAGTTAAAGGACCAAGATCAAATTGCCCAAAGTTTCAGATATCATTTCTTGTGAGAGAAAATATTGAAGCATATGTGAGCATTGTTTAAGTAAAAATGCTTAAATTAATAAATCCAAAAGTGCAAATTAATTAAACAATGGTCACATTTACTTGTTCAACAATTCATGGTACATCACTGTAAAAATTTTAATAAATTACAGTCCTTCCCCCCTTTGCCAAAATTCAGATATAAATCTGAGAAAATCTTCTCAAATAAAAAAAATGTAAAAAAAAGAATTATCCAATCAATCCAAAGCCGATTATTTTTAAATAATGGCAGTAATTAGACCGGCATTCAGATGCGGGTCATATCTGGCATTCCGAATAAGCGTCGTAGCAACTAAACTTGAGTTAACCCAGTAATACATCCATGAATCGTCTAATCCTCCAAATTTCATCTTAAGGTAAAAAGTATATTGCAAACTAAATCTACTCACTGTGCTTCTCTCGCGTGGCGATTCAACTGGACTTGGTCTTCAGCCAAAAAAGAGCATTTATTGCATATGCGTTTATTGTGAATTTTGAGAACGTGAGTGGACAACCTCTCTGCTCTTGCCGCTTTATAGTCGCATAAGACACACAAGTACGGCTTGATGTGGGTATTGAGATGTCTTTTTAGGCACCAATTGTCTACTCCTCTCCAAGAACAATAAGTGCAAGAAAACATCTTGGGCAAATGGCGTTTCTTGGAGCTCAACACAAACTGTCCATCTGAGGTAGAATTGCGTACACGACCACTGTTTCTGGCCACGTCGTTCGACCTGTTAATCGGCACGGCACTAAACGCGGGTACGGGTACATTGTTATTGTTGTTGTTATTGTTAATAATATTACTACCATTATAATACACGTTTAAATTGCTGTTATCACCGTTCATATTGCTGTTATCACCGTTCATATTGCTGTT
>JAQIXT010002023.1:0-12559 GCA_034700445.1 Stenotaenia linearis
GCACAAAGTAGCGAAAAAGATGTCGCGAAAGATGTCGCCGAGTCGGTTGGTGTCTCTAAACCGGAAGTAGACAGTTTAATGTCGCATCTTCCGGCCGATGTCGGCGAAATGCAAAAATTTTCTCTCATGGGTCGCTTGGAAGAGGAAAAACTGCGATGGATGGCCAAAATTCCCGAAACGAAATTAGAATCGGTAATTAATTATGATTTTAGCGCTTTATAATTGATTTTTAATTGAATTTCCATCATTTCAGGGGCCGTCGCTGGCGAGATTCGACTTCGAAGGCAATTTATTATCCAGAGACGCACAAATCCCGAGTCGCGAAGGGTTGCATCACCACGGAGAGGACCCCAATGCGCCTGGCTACACCTTGGACGAAGCTTTTCAGTTCGCACGAAGCGCAAACATTCAGCAAAGAGTTCTGGGATTGCGAATTTTGTCGAACATATTTTTAAAAGTATGAAATATTATTTGTTTCGTAAAATTAATTGTTTTATCGTAAATTTTTTTGTGTTTCGACAGACAAAAGAAGGAATTCTGGACGTTTGTTTGGAAAAAGCGCTGATTCCGCAGTGTTTGGACGCTGGAATCGTTTTATTGCTTCGCTGGGCGTTGGACGACAACGTCCAATCGTCGATCGAAGCGGCGCTCACTGCTTTGTGCTCGTTGATAAGCAATCGAGCGGACGAAGTGAATTTTTTTTTTTTTTTTTTTTTTTTCGTTGAAATTAATTTTTAAAAATTTTTTTTCAGGCAGCACTGAGTCGCGTGTTTTGGTGGCAGGATGGCCGCCGTTTTCCATTTTTGACGACCGATAGAACTCTAGAAACGGGTGACGAGAGCGAAATTATCGATGCGGAAATGGTTAAATTGGACGTTATTAAAGTAAATTTTTAAATTTAAGATTTTTTTTGGAACTTTTATTACTTAATTTGAAATTTCTATTAACAGGGTCTGTTGCGTATGGATTTATTAACTCGTATAGGATTTATTTTGGCAAACTACAAACTCTCGTCTGTTGCGATTTCGAGTATTTTTGGCATTTTAACGAGAATAGCGCGTCATTCGGTGGAAAGCGCGTCGTTGGTATAAAAGTTTTTTATTCTTGTTAATTCTTGTTAATTTTTGTTAATTTTTATTGCTTTTTGTAGATTGTTCACGACAAATATTTATTTCCGTTGATTTATAAACATTTTCTGCCTAAAGATTGGTCGAATTTTGGTAATTTTGTGAATTTTTTTGTATTTTCTGTATTAAATTATTTCAATTTTTTTTTGTTTTTCAGATACGGATGAGTCTTTACCTTGTTACAACGTTCCATCGTACGAAGCGGTGAATTTGATTCGAATATTAGTGAGTTGCGGCTCAAACATGGCGTCAATTCTCGAACATAAATTTAAATTGATGGATTTGGTTTTGTGCTACGCATACATCGATTTAAAGTAATGGAATTTCATCAAAATTTGAATTTTGATTTCAATTTGTTTGTTTTAGTGAATTGGGAAACGTCAATTTGAACGCGATGAAATTAATGTTGGAAAGTTTACGTCTGTGGTCGAGTTTCGTGGAACACGGCATCGGCACCGACCATTTTCTGTGAGCAAAATTTTTTTTAAAAGTTTTGATTTTTGTTAAATTTTTTTAAATTTCCAGAAATTTATATCCGTGGATCACGACCATGTTCCTTCGATGTCAAGGTTTATCGCTGGATACTAGTCAGAGTTTCGATTTCCACTTTTGTATCGGTTTGATGAATCTCCTCGAAACCATAGCTTTCGTGGATCGACAAGACGCTCCTGAGAATAAATTTCCATGTCCAGTATCGTGGAATCACGTGTCAAGTTTGGTGCCTCAAATTAACGTTTCCGCGCGCAAATGGCTGTGCGAATTAACACAAATGAACACAGTTTCGGTAAATCGTAATAATAATTTGTGTAAAGTTTGTGTAAAAATTTATTTCTTGTTGCAGGATCCTGCATTAGAAGTCGTTGCGAGTGCCTTGACGTTTTTAGCAACGTTTTACGAAAGCGTCCTTAATCAGGTTTGTATTTTTAATGGAAAAATTATAAATTAAATCAATTTTCTGAAATTAATTTTTTATTTTTATTTAGTCGACTGTTCCCGTTGTTTCTTTCCACGAAGAAATCGAAGAATTGTGCTCGAAAATACTCAAATTCTGGGAATCACCAATTTGTACGTCAATTCTCTCACGGCTCGAGTAAGTAACGGGATAATTGAGTTTCAAATTTTTATTAAATTTTGTTTTTCAAAGGAATTTTTCGAGTTTGACCGACAAGACGCCGACGGGTCGTACGAGGGATGCGGCATGTTTGCCGTCTGTAGGAACGGTCAAATGGAACGGTCGTACGTGCAGAGCAGTGGCCGTTGGTTCGCCTTACAACTTCTTAACCGCGTTCGTCGGTTTAATTCTTTCGTGTAACTCGCTACATCGGGCGTTGGACGAACGATTATCGTCGTCTATTTTATCGAATCCGAAAATATTGAGCTACTTGAACGCAATTTCGACGGCGAAAAGTGACCAAGTCGACTGGTACGGGCGATTCGAGTATCGTTTCGTCGTCCAACTCGTAAATTTGGCTCTCGGAAGAGTCGGGAAATTGACCGATGCGTCGATATTTTATCGAGCGAGTTGCGCCGTCGCTCGGAGTGTGTTGGTCGGAGACGAGGATTTATTGTCGGATTTGTTTCGAAACGTTTTATTCAACGCCGAATTTTTCACGTAAGTTTTTTAGAAATTATGTTTTTACTTAATATTTAATTTTTTAATTTTTTCACAGAGAAACTTCGGATATTTCTCTCACGATGGCTCATTTGAATTTGTCCGACACGTTGGCTTTGCCTTTGGTAACGAGACAAACGACCGATTGTTCGCATTCCAAGTTGTTTCGTTCGGCAGTCGAATCGTTGCCGATGCAACGATCGGTTTATTTGAACGCGTTAAACGATTCGTTGACAAAGTCTTCGAAATCGAAGAACGGGATCCGTCACGTGATGAATCGAGATTGGATTTTCGTGCCTCTAACAAACTTACGAGGCAAATCGTCGGACGAGTAATTTTTACCAAAATAAACATTTTTTAGATAAATTAACGAATATTTTCGTTACTTTAGACAATCGGATTCGGAAACGACGAGCGTCGTAGCGCGATGTTTGCAGCAAGTTTATTTGTTTTGGCGTTCTCAGTCATCTCGCATCGATCCGACGGAATATTTCTCGCTCTTAGCGAACGTTTTTACGTTGAGAAGCGATTTGTTTCTCGATTCGACGATCCATTCCTATTTGTTGGTGCTTTTAGTCGGTTTGTTGAACGACGAGCGATGGGACAAATGCGAGTTTAAGAACTTTTTCTTCAACAAATACATTACTTTTCACAGTTTGTAAGTTTTATAAGTTAATTGTGTGCTAATAATATATAACGATTGTTTGCGTTTAGTTATTTGCAATTGTTGACACAATACGAGGCCGTGTCGTATTCGGACGCTTTGTTCTCGCTATTTGTTTTGGTTCCCACCCAACAACGATTCGATATCAAGTTCCGAAAAGAAGTTTGGACCGAAAGACCGAATACTCTGCGTTCAGTGATAATTCAATTGAATCAGGTACTTTAAAAAAAAAAAATAGTAATCGATTTTGTATTAATTTATATCGATTTAGGTTCCATTTCCCGTCGAAAAATATTTGTATCCGTTAGAAACCGACGAAGGTCTTTTGTCGTCGTATTTTCAAGATTTAATTAACGGTAATTAAGATTTTAATCTTTTAAAATTTATTAATTACAATTTTAATTTTTGTAAAATAGGTTCTGTTATTCAACGTCGTAACCCATTTCTTTACTTAATTGCCATCCATCATTTGCATCATTATTTATTTTCAAACTCCGATTTCTCCACTTCCAAGGTCAGGATCGTAAAAAGCGTTTTACGAACCAAAATCGCGGTAAGTTTTAACTTTTAATTATTTTTTCTTTAATGTTTAAATAAACACGTCCCATTCGTAGGATTTGTTGACGCATCTCACGCAATACCATAAACCAAACGTAAAAGCGCCGTTGGGTTTCGAGACGTTCGAGAAAGTTCCTCCGAACGTCGAAATTACGTTGGAAAAATACTCAAAGATTAAATGAATGTATAAAATAGTTTAATTTTCAAATATCACAGTCAAAAGTTTTGTAAAAATGTAAAAACGAATAAAAAATATTTTCATCCACCTGACAAGATGTCGGCCGATTGCAACTCAACCGAGAAATCCCATTGTTGAAAATACAAATTACGTCTGCACTCACTCACGGTCAAATTAGGAGTGCGTGACGAATCGAGACATAAACCCGACGACGAATGGATGACGAATCGATTTCGACGCGTCCATTTCTAAAAAAAAAAAAAAAAAAAAAAAAAAAAAAAAAATTTAATTCATAAAATTTTTTTTCTTTTAAAAATTAAACCTGAGATTCACTATCGTTACATCGCCTCGTCGTCACGATTTTCGTGTCGGTCGTTGGTAAAACGCTCAAACACGAATCTCCATGCCGAACTGCACCGGTTCTAGAGTACGACCATTCCTAAAAAAGAAAAAAAGTAATTAATCGTTTAAAAATGGAGAAAAGTGCGACTGACCTGCGAGGGTGTGTCGAGGACGCAGGTGGCCAACACCACCCTCGACTGGGGTTTGCGAGTTGAAAGCGTGTCTAACTGCAAACACGACTCGCCTTGCTTTAACTGACCCAACCCTAAGTCATCGCCGCTGGGCATTCTGCAAAGAGGAGACGAGACGAGCAGATGAGACGGATAACGTCAATTACGATTCGACGCACTCGAGTTCCGGGTAAACGTTGTCCAGGTACCACTTGAAGGGTCTGCAACCGAGGTTTTGCCGCACTTGTTTCTGTTGCTGCACGTTGCCGATGTTTTGATCGCGAGCTTCGGGCCGCGCTTCGTAGAAAAATCGTTTGTATTCGTCGAGCCACACTTGAACGATGCGCCCGCAGTTACGCGAATACGTGAGGGAATTACCGTCCGGGAACGAGTACGGGTGCCGGGGTCGAAACACGTGACCTATCCGGCTGCAAGGTGCGACCAGAAGGGAGCCACCGCATAACCACGTTTTGAACGAGATTTCTGAGAATTGTAAAGAATTTTTCGTTTTACTTTTTAAATTATTTTAATTTAAAAAAAAAAATTTTTAACCGAAATTTTCGCCGCCCCAAATCTCGAGCGATTTGTCGTATTTTCCTAATTTGTCGAACCAAACTCGGTTGATTGCGAAAAGTCCACCAGCGATGGTCGGGCTCCTTAATTTAAAAAAAAAAAAATTTTTTTTTAAATGAGTTTTTTGATTTATTACAGTAAATTACAGTTTTTTATGACTTCCTGCGTAAAACTGTCAATTTATTTACTTACTCGAAAGGTTGAGTCGGGTCGGAGCGCATTTTTTTTTGCTCTTTGCTCAGTGGAATCCACTTGAACCTCAAATTCCAGTCGAAACCTGAGATATAGGCTGAAATTCAATCGGGAGTAGACGACACAAAATTTAATTTTAACCTCCGCGTAAATCCGAGGACGAACCGCGGTATTCGAAATTGTCCACATCGATCACGTCGATCACGGGACTCACGACCGCTCGGGGATTCTAAATTTAGCTCAATTAGGTACAGAACGAGATAAAACTGAAAAAAAAACTCACTTTTACGACCTCCTGGATCATCGGCTCCAACCAATCAACGTTGACTTCGCAGTGACTGTCGAGAAAAACCAAAATGTCGGCGCGGGACAATTCGGCGCCCAAAACTCGCGATCGTATCAACCCTTAATTCATTTTTTAAAACAAAATTAATTAAAATTTTTAATTTAAAATTAAAAATCAACCTTGTCTTTTTTCGTTTCGGAACAGACGAATTTTCGGCAAAATCTCGAGTTGTCCGCCATCTTGAGCTAAAAAAAAATGGGAAAAAAAAACGAACGACTCAGACATGGAAAGGGCAAAACGAGGGCGTCAACACGGCGTGAAACCTATTTGTTATGTTTCTTTTCTTTTTGCCATTTCACCGTGAGAAAGCGAGCAAACAAAAAACAGGTATTGAATTAACGACAAATGTCGGTCGGATGTTGTTGTTTAATATTCATGGGATTAGGCAAACTATTTAAATAAAAATCTTCTATTTAACCCAGTTGACAAAAACACGTTCGCTTTTAATGTTTTTCTATAAATAGACGAAGGAAAAAAGCGAAAACACCTGATTCGCAGTAAATTTAAACTAGATTTAAAGACCCAATGCCAACGGCCCCACTTTTTTCTCAGATTCGCACGAGAATCAACGAGACATCGCGATATTACAAGAAAAAACTCAATTTGAAAAAACAATCTTCCTGGTTCATCGACCAACACTTACGGTCGTCGCTGAAATCGTCGATTAAAATGATTTCTTCGATCAGCGAAGGTGGGGTGCGATTAAGAACGCTAAAAAAAGAAAAAAAAGTCGTTAAAATCCCAACTTCAAATTTCAAGGTCAAGTGGTGGGCGACTTGTCCCTTCCCAAAAACACACACCTGCGGCTCTTTTGACGACGCCCACTCCTCCCCCTCACTTTTCCCTGCCGTTTTATGCGAATCATTCTCTTTTTTAAACTTTTTTTTAACGAGAGCGAAAAGAAATTAAATTTTTTTATTTTCTTCCTTATACGGCGCTCCCTTAACAACTCAATTCACCTAATTAACGTCCGCAGAAGCACGGACCGGGCTTCGTTGTAGAAGGCGATGACGACCGAAACCGAAGGAAACGAGTCGTAGTCGTAGGTCATCGATCGACATCTTGAAAAAAAAATAAAAAATTTAAAATTTTTTTTTTTGAAAATTAAATTTTTTTGTGTAAATTAACTTTCACCTGTCGTGTCTGGTGTCTGGCACGTGTCTGTCGCTGCGTAGTCGGTTAGTTGCGTCCGAATTGAATGCATGTCGCATATATGGATCTCTCCTGGAGTCTTTTTCACCTCTCACGTAGTCGTCTTCGTCGAAAAGGATGAGTTGCGTGGGCGGTTGTGACTGCAACGACACGCGGGGTCACCTGTCTCATCTTTCCATCACGCACTAAGGGCCCAATTAAGCCCCGTTTGTCCTCCTTTAACTCCGGGGTGGGAAGGGGGAAACGGGAGACGATGATTCAAGGGCGGGAGATTTATGGTTCGTGTGTAGGTTGAGAGAAACGCGCAACTGTTCTCGTTTGTCATATTTGACATCGAGAGAAGGAGGAGACATCCTGTTACGCTCGTATTTACTCTCTTTAAATCGCGAAAAACGCGCGTTTCCGCGGAAAAACAAATTTTACCGCGCATCACGGCGCATCGCCGTGAAGCCCGTTTTTTCTTACCTTCCGTCGTCTGAGGCGTCGCCACGGATCCGAATCTCCGAGGTAAAAGTAAATCAACACTGCCACGGCACTCGCGGCCAACAACACGACGCGCACATTGCGGCCTCGGCGCATATCGCGCCCCACCTGCCAACCGCACAGCGCACGCTGCTTTCCCGTCCCTCGCGTGCAGACGAAAGAGAGTCTCGTTTCCCTCTCGCCCCGCGAGACCTGGAAAGGTCGTCTGCTGAGATGCGGTGAATCACTCGATTGCGGTCGACCTCGGCCACTTTTGACAGAGCAATCCTTTGATGCTGACTCGTACTTATCATTAATGACATCATTGCCGCTGTAAATGTTAATTTTTTTATTAAATCAACTCGGCGTTATCTCGCATCTAACCAGTCCGCCATTATTTTGGTGACAACTGGCCCGCTTCCAATTCGAGCTCAAGGACTCAAAATGTAATCAAACACGCATTCGTATTTGTGTTTACGTATTTATTCAGTCGATATCGTGTCCGGTCGGCGACGATTGCAAAATACATAATAAACACTTTAAATTCAACATAAATAACTCGTAAGTCAATTTTGGAATAAAAAAAAAAAATAAAAATATAAACAATGAAAAAAAAAAAATAAATAGATTTTTTTAGTCGGATTCGGAGTAGGAATCGGAGTCCAAAACGATGATATCTTCGTTTTTCCTAGATTCGACTAAAGTTTGACGCCGACTTTTCAATTCGGAGCACCACGTTTCAACCATGTTGTCAATGATCGAGTCTAAAACGAGCGACGGCGTCTGACTCGTGATCGGGCTGCGACAAACGGGGCACTCGCACTTTTTACTTTTCCATTCGGTGATGCAGTGAGTACAAAACGAATGCGAACAATTCAAAACGACCGCCTTTAAAAAAATTGAAAAAATTGAAAAAATTAGAAAAAATTAGAAAAATGGAATAAAATAAATTTTTTTTTTACTTTGACTATGATTTCCGAGCAAATGCAACATTCGAGTTCGGTTTCCAACATCGAACTGAGTTTGGTGACGATTTCTTTTCTGCTTTCGTCCATTTCTTGTTCGCTTTGTTTTTCTTTTTGTTTCTCGTTCATGCTTTTTAGTTCGCGTCTGAGGATGGCGAGATGCGCTTCTTTCACTTTGAGGATTTGCTGCAATTCCGTTTTTTCCACGTCCAGTTCGTTGTCGACGGACTGCAACTGAGATTGGTGGCTGTCCACTTGTCCCATCATGTTCTCTTCCAACACCAACAATTGTTCTCGTAACCTGTTTTCCATTAACTTTCGAACGTTTTCCTTTTCTTGCATCTACGAAAAAAACAATTTTAAATAAAAATAAACCGAAAAATTGAATTAAAAATCGAAAAATTTAATTTTTAAAAAACTTATTTACAATTTTATTTGCAAATTCCCTTTCTTTGCTCTCCAACTTCAATTTAAGCGAAACCTCTGCTTCTTTCTTATGCTCCAACTCCGTTTGCATACGTCTCACTTCATTTTCGAGCCTCTGCTTTTCCTTCGTCATTTCATCCTTCGTAATGTCACTTAATGAAAAAAAAAATTCAATCTCCTCACACATTTCCATTGAAAAAAAAATTACTCGAATGAAATCTTGCGTCTTTTCGGCGGCCTAACGTTCGCAGTCACGTCTTTCTTGGAAAATATAAAGGAAAATTCTTCGGTCGGCGTCTTCGCGCCGAAACAAATCGTATCCCCTTCGCTCAACAACTTGGGCGTATGCGGCTCCAATTTACCACCATTAACGTAAACACCATTCAAACTCTATTTTTAAAAAAATTCAAAATTCAACAATTTTTAAATTTTCTAACTCCAAATTTCAACCTTATTGTCCATAACGGACCACACTTGTTTATCGCATTTAAAAAGCGCGTGTATTCTCGATATAATCGGCGAAACGATGGAAAAATTAGCATCGATTGATCTCCCGACAGTGAACTAGAAAAAATAGAAAATAAATAAAAATCCGTTACGTAATTATTATTTGAATTTTTTACGTTACCGTATCCTTATTTAGAACGATTGTTTGGTTTTCGAGATCCCCGGATTTGGCAGTCGATTCGGAAGCGATTAAATAGGCGTCGTCGAATTCAACGTTCATATTTACGTTGGCGAGTGAGAAAGCAAATGAAAACACGTAGCGTAACGATAGAATTCGCCGCGTGAACGAGGCCTACGGTTCTACTACACAATTGGCTCCGTTAATAATAAAAATATTTTTCTGCTTTTTCCGGCGGTGTTGTACAGAGATATTAAAAAAATTAAACGAAAATCGTTTACATGTGATTCGTGATTATTAATTCAAAGTAAATATTGTACCGCGCGCCTTAACTACGGTCGTTTATTTACTTCTTACCGAAGATGGCGCCACACTCCGGGGGCCTCCCTAAAATGCCGCATGGTGTCGGGTGCCGGCAGGACGCGGCTTCTAGGCGGAGGACGATACTCCGCGCCGATTCTAAGCTTCGAATCGAATCGAATCGTGCTGTGCCGGCAACCAAGAATTGATAACTAGTTATCAATTCTTGGTTACACACATGTTTAATTTTCTAAGGCTATAGGAAATTAATTTTTTTCCCCATCCCGTGCTATGTCAAGAGTTAAATGCAACATACAATACTAATTTCAGAAATATTTATTCAACAATGTATTAAACAATGTATTAAACAATATATTAAACTTCAACACTTTCTTCAGCATCTATTCGCTTATAGTGGTGAAATTTTATTTCTAACCCCATTATCAAATCTGATATGAATGAAAGATTTGCAAAAAAAATTAGACCTTATATAAGTCATTAGCATAGGGTCTTCCTATGGTCACTTGACATTTTTCAGAGGCAGACCTTAAAACTTTAATTGCGCGCCTTTCTTCAAATTAAATAAAATATTTAGCCATCAGTTTCCTAACATTATAGAATATAACGTTGCAGTGTCTAATGTGCCGGTAACTATCCTATGGTTTAGTCAGTTTCGCAAGGTATTCCACAATATTGATGAAGTACACTCCATCATCAACCCAAGAGGGTTGACCGGTGGTTTCCCGACTTCTGGGAGTGACCTGTACACAGAAAACTGGCATAGAACTTTGACACCAGTTTCCCCTAGCAGCTCCTCGCCTCAACCCACGACTGTAGGCTCTGCTACGTCCACGACCATCACTACCACCAAGCTGGACATTAGCATTCTGTACACCCCTACCACGCAGTTGAAACTTTCTATCACCACGGGACTCACCAGAAAGCTGGGGGTGTTGTACATCGCGCTGCCATGTGTTCCTAGGTCGAAAGGGCAAAGTCTGAGAACAATCTCGAGACAGGTGGCCATATTGAGCACATTGCCAACACATGACAGGACCCAAAACTCTGGATGTACTAGGCTGATTCCTATTTCAGCTGGGTGTAGGTGGTGTCATCAAAACCTGCGGTGAGCATGGGCGGGTAGGGGTCAGTGGGGCAGTCTTCAACTGCAGTAATTTGTTATCCGACTCCAGATTGTCCTTGCAGGCACCTTTTAATTTGGAGGCACCATCCTGCACAACCTCCAAGGTCAGTGAATCTTCCCTTAACAGTTGATAACAATATCAACCTGTGGAAGTCCAGCTATAAGCTGGTCAAGGATTGCCGCATCCGTGACATCAGTGGACTGAAATTCACACTTTTGAGCCAAGCCACGGAGTTCCGCTACAAAAGCGGCAATCGATTCTCCTTCCCTGCGTGTCCTACAGCACGCAAGTTACATCGGGCAATCACCGGCCGTAAGGGGGGCATAATAACTACGTGCATAAATAATCAAATCAGCATATTCAGTCTTCTCAATAGTGCTGGGTACAACAAGTCTATGCAGTAATGCATAGACCTGCTCGCCCACCACAGATAAGAACAACTGCGACGTCCACAAACCTTTCAATTACAAAAAATATTCTATTTAGATTTTAAAACCTTAGACTTACAAAAATTATCTTATTATTTTCTCGATAAAAAGAGGAACGGAAATTTAAAACACTAAAACCATACTCAGCCTTTGAATTTGAGTGCAAGACTCAATTTAACGCCAAATTATACCGACAATGATCTTGAGCCGCAAATTTTTAATTAGGCGTGTGAATTTGTAATATTTTTAAGTCTTTGCTCCGAAAAATGCATCGTATCAAATTAATTAAGCGCATTTAATTATCTTTGTCACTATTTTTACTTTTACGAGTGAATTGGTAAAAAAAAAATTGTCCACGAAAATTAAATCATCACATCAAAGTCGCGTATTTTGCCACATTTGCTCATTTTTATTCTCTCAATTAATAAAATCCCGACAATTAAATTTCAAGTACTTATTTTACATTAGTATTACAATTTGTAAAATATCGTCATGATATATTTCATATTTTATAATATAAAAAAATATATAAAAAGGCATTTAAATGTTTACAGTTAATCAGCTTCCAATTACCATTTTATTGCTCATTTACTCTACTCATAAAATTAAGATAATAAGTCATTAATAATTATAGGTAATTGTTCTTAGATAAGGACCAGATAAACAGATGCAATATAATTTCAAAATTGATAGCAAATCGGTACAGTTTATTTTCCAGCTTCCAGGCGATCTGTTTTATCAGAAGTAAATGAATCTCTCCCTGGTTTTATCAAGTTTTGTTGAAATGAAGAGTCTTTTGATTTTGCTTCTGATTACTTTCGTAGCAGTTATTCATGCTGATGAGTAAGTGTAAAATTTTAAATCAAACTTGCAAAATGTGTAAATTTTCCTGTGAAATATTATATAAACGTCACTGTATTGTTGTCATTTCAGATGCTCCAAAGAGGGTGGATGGTGCGGTGGTACTTCAAAATTAAAATGCTGTGTGACACCTAAGCTTCACTGCAAGTCGGTAGCTATGGGTGTTGGAAAGTGCGAATTAACTTAAATTAAAATAATGTATTTATTTGTATCTACAAATAACAAAAATGACATTCGATGAATAAAATTCACGTTATTAACGTATAATAAACGCTATTTTTCTACTTTAATCGCAAAGTTCGGCACGAATTGAACGAGAACCGCTTGTTTGGGACCTAAAGCCAACTCCGAGAAAAACACTTTCCCCTTTGAACACTTAGTTTTAGCGACGCTGCACAGTTCGATCATCCCGTCTCTCGGGAAAGCGTAGGAC